>JAPZAG010000548.1:0-63695 GCA_027475135.1 Bactrocera correcta
CCAACCACACTACACACCAACACTTCGCTTTTTTCACCACCCAATACAAAAGAATTGTTCACATCGGAATGAGGGCTTTTTTCTCGTTTTACCCGTGACCTCTAAGGTTTCTCCGCCATCGAGACGTTCGTCGACACAACGCTGCACAAGTTTTAGAATCGTTAAGTGCGAGTGAAATTTGTACAAAACCATTTTTTAAACAGTTGTGATTACAACATAATTATTAAAAGAAAAAAAGATAATAAATACAACAAATTAATTTGAAGGTGAAATATTTCTTTTCTTTGTTTCAAAAAAATTCGGAGAGTTAAAAATTCCAGGTGACAGTGCAAGTGCAAGTGCAACAAGTGAGTATATCATCGACATCCGAGTGAACAAAAGGTTTGCAATTAAACAACCTTCTTTAACGCACTGAAGTCTACATAAAGCCTTAACGGGATAACTGCAGTGCATTTAGAAGAATTCCGTAATCTTATATTAAGGTATAAAGTCGATTTTCTTGTATTTACATATTTAGCAATCGATATCGAAATGCTTCAAATCATTAGTTTAACATATTTAAGTTAATTAACCATCTTTAACGTATTGAAGGTGAAATAAAGCAATGGCGGCATAATGACAGTAATTTGGAAGAATTCCGTAATCTTATATTTAGGTATAAAGCCGATTTGCTTGTATATATGCATTTAGAAATCGATATCGAAATGCTTCAAATCATTAGTTTAACATATTTAAGTTAACAAACCTTCTTTAAAGAACTGAAGTTGACATAAAGCCATGGCGGATTAACGGCAGTGCATTTGGAAGAATTCCGTTATCCTATGTTTAGGTAAAGGGTGATTTTTTAAGAGCTTGATAACTTTTTTTAAAAAAAAAACGCATAAAATTTGCAAAATCTTATCGGTTCTTTATTTGAAACGTTAGATTGGTTCATGACATTTACTTTTTGAAGATAATTTCATTTAAATGTTGACCGCGGCTGCGTCTTAGGTGGTCCATTCGGAAAGTCCAATTTTGGGCAACTTTTTCGAGCATTTCGGCCGGAATAGCCCGAATTTCTTCGGAAATGTTGTCTTCCAAAGCTGGAATAGTTGCTGGCTTATTTCTGTAGACTTTAGACTTGACGTAGCCCCACAAAAAATAGTCTAAAGGCGTTAAATCGCATGATCTTGGTGGCCAACTTACGGGTCCATTTCTTGAGATGAATTGTTGTCCGAAGTTTTCCCTCAAAATGGCAATAGAATCGCGAGCTGTGTGGCATGTAGCGCCATCTTGTTGAAACCACATGTCAACCAAGTTCAGTTCTTCCATTTTTGGCAACAAAAAGTTTGTTAGCATCGAACGATAGCGATCGCCATTCACCGTAACGTTGCGTCCAACAGCATCTTTGAAAAAATACGGTCCAATGATTCCACCAGCGTACAAACCACACCAAACAGTGCATTTTTCGGGATGCATGGGCAGTTCTTGAACGGCTTCTGGTTGCTCTTCACCCCAAATGCGGCAATTTTGCTTATTTACGTAGCCATTCAACCAGAAATGAGCCTCATCGCTGAACAAAATTTGTCGATAAAAAAGCGGATTTTCTGCCAACTTTTCTAGGGCCCATTCACTGAAAATTCGACGTTGTGGCAGATCGTTCGGCTTCAGTTCTTGCACGAGCTGTATTTTATACGGTTTTACACCAAGATCTTTGCGTAAAATCTTCCATGTGGTCGAATAACACAAACCCAATTGCTGCGAACGGCGACGAATCGACATTTCACGGTCTTCAGCCACACTCTCAGAAACAGACGCAATATTCTCTTCTGTACGCACTGTACGCATTCGTGTGGTTGGTTTAATGTCCAATAAAGTAAACTGAGTGCGAAACTTGGTCACAATCGCATTAATTGTTTGCTCACTTGGTCGATTATGTAGACCATAAATCGGACGTAAAGCGCGAAACACATTTCGAACCGAACACTGATTTTGGTAATAAAATTCAATGATTTGCAAGCGTTGCTCGTTAGTAAGTCTATTCATGATGAAATGTCAAAGCATACTGAGCATCTTTCTCTTTGACACCATGTCTGAAATCCCACGTAATCTGTCAAATACTAATGCATGAAAATCCTAACCTCAAAAAAATCACCCGTTATAAAGTCAAGTTTCTTGTACTAGCACATTTAGCAATCGATATCGAAATGCTTCAAACCATTAGTTTAACATATTTAAAATAATTAACCTTCTTTAGCGTATTGTAGTTGATACAAACCCTGGCGGCATAACGACAGTACATTTGGAAGAATTCCGTAATCTTATATTTAGGTATATGTAAAGTCGATTTTCTTGTATATACACATTTAGCAATCGATATCGAAATGCTTCAAATCATTAGTTTTACATTTTCAAGTTATTTATAATAAACCTTCTTTAACACACTGAAGTCTACATAAAGCCTTAACGGTATAACTGCAGTGCATTTAGGAGAATTCCCTAATCTTATATTAAGGTATAAAATCGATTTTCTTGTATATACACATTAAGCAATCGATAACGAAATGCTTCAAATCGATATTTTAACATATTTAAGGTTATTAACCTTCTTTATCTTACTGAAGTCTACATCAAGCCTTAACGGCATAACGGCAGTGCATTTAGAAGAATTACGTAATCTTATATTTAGGTATAATCTTATATTTAGATATAAAGTCGATATATATCGAAATGTTTCAAATCATTATTTTAACATATTTAAGTTAATAAACCTTCTTTAGCTCACTGAAGTTAACATAAAGCCATGGCGGTATAACGGCAGTGCATGTAGAAGAATTCCGTAATCTTATGTTTAGGTATAAATTCGATTTTGTTGTATATTCCCATTTAGCAATCGATATCGAGATGCTTCAACTCATTAGTTTAACATATTTAAGTTAATAAACTTTCTTCAAAGAACTGAAGTTGGCATAAAATCATGGCGGCATAACGGCAGAGCATGTAGATGAATTCCGTTATCTTATATTTAGGTATAAAGTCGATTTTCTTGTATATACACATTTAACAATCGATATCGAAATGCTTCAAATCATTAGTTTAATATATTTAAGTTAATTAACCTTCTTTATCTTACTGAAGATTACATAAAGCCATAGCGGCATAACGGCAGTGCATTTGGAAGAATTCCGTAGACTTATATTTAGGCTTAAAGTCGATTTTCTTGTACATACACATTTTGCAATCGATATCGAAATGCTTCAAATAACTGGTTTAACATATTTAAGTTAATTAACCTTCTTTATCTTACTGAAGTTTACATAAAGCCATAACGGCATAACGGCAGTTTATTTATATGAATTCCGTTATCTTATATTTAGGTATAAAGTCGATTTTTTTTGTACATACACATTTAGCAATCGATATCGAAATGCTTCAAATCATTAGTTAAGCATATTTAAGTTACTTAACCCTCTTTTTCTTACTGAAGTCTGCAAAAGCCTTAACGGCATAACGACAGTGCATTTAGAAGAATTGCGTAATCTTATATTTAGGTATGAATTCGATTTTCTTGTACATACACATTTAGCAATCGATATCGAAATGCTTCAAATCATTAGTTTAACATATTTAAGTTAATAAACCGTCTTTAACGTATTGAAGGTGATACAAAGCCATGGCAGCATAACGACAGTACATTTGGGACAATTCCGTAATCTTATATTTAGGTATAAAGTCGATTTTCTTGTATATACACATTTAGCAATCGATGCCGATATGCTTCACATCATAAGTTTAACAGATTTAAGTTAATTAATCCCCTTTATCTTACTGAAGTCTACAAAGGCCTTAACGGCATAACGGCAGTGCATTTGGAAGAGTTCCGTAATCTTATATTTAGGTATAAAGTCGATTTTGTTCAATATACGCATTTAGCAATCGATATCGAAATCTTCGAATCATTAGTTTAACATATTTAAGTTAATAAACCTTCTTTAACGCACTGAAGTCTACATAAAGCCTTAACGGTATAACTGCAGTGCATTTAGAAGAATTCCGTAATCTTATATTAAGGTATAAAGTCGATTTTCTTGTATTTACATATTTAGCAATCGATATCGAAATGCTTCAAATCATTAGTTTAACATATTTATAATAATTATTCCCCTCTATCTTACTGAAGTCTACATAAAGCCTTAACGGCATAACGGCAGTGCGTTTAGAAGAATTCCGTTATCTTATATTTAGGTATAAATTCGATTTTCCTGTAAACACAAATTTAGCTAGCGATATCGAAAAGTTTCAAATCATTAGTTTAACATATTTAAGTTATTTAACCTTCTTTAACATATTGAAGTTGATATAAAGCCATGGCGGCATAACGGCAGTGCATGTAGAAGAATTCCGTAATCTTATATTCAGGTATAAAGTCGATTTTCTTGTATATACACATTTAGCTATCGATATCGAAATGCTTCAAATCATTAGTTTAACATATTAAGTTAATAAACATTTTTTAGCTTAATGAGGTCTACATCAAGCCTTAACGGCATAACGGCAGTGCATTTAGAAGAAATCCGTAATGTTATATGTTTATATTTAGGTATAAAGTCAATTTTGTTGTATTTACACATTTAGCAGTCGATATCGAAATGCTTCAAATAACTGGTTTAACATATTTAAGTTAATAAACCTTCTTTAACGAACTGCAGTTTATACAAAGCCATGGCGGCATAACGACAGTACATTTGGAAGAATTCCGTAATCTTATATTTAGGTATAAAAACGATTTTCTTGTATATACACATTTAGCAATCGATATCGAAATGCTTCAAGTCATTAGTTTAACATATTTAAGTTAATAAACCTTCTTTAACGCACTGAAGTCTACATAAAGCCTTAACGGTATAACAGCATTGCATTTAGAAGAATTCCGTTATCTTATATTTAGGTATAAATTCGACTTTCTTGTATATATTCATTTAGCAAGCGATATCAAAATGCTGCAAACCATTAGTTTAACATATTTAAAACAATTAACCTTCTTTAACGTACTGAAGTTGGTACAAAGCCTTGGCGGCATAATGACAGTACATTTGGAAGAATTCCGTAAACTTTTAGTTAGGTATAAAGTCGATTTTCTTGTATATACACATTTAGCAATCGATATCGAAATGCTCCAAATCATTAGTTTAACATATTTAAGTTATTAAACCTTCTTTAACGCACTGAAGTCTACATAAAGTGTTAACGGCATAACGACAGTACATTTGGAAGAAATCCGTAGTCTTATATTTAGGTATGAATTCGATTTTCTTGTATATACATATATGGCAAGCGATATCGAAATGCTTCAAATCATTAGTTTAACATATTTAAGTTAATTAACCTTCTTTAACGTATTGAAGTTGATATAAAGCCATAACGGCAGTACATTTGGAAGAATTCCGTAATCTTATATTAAAGTATGTAGTCGAGTTTCTTGGTTTTACACATTGTCTAAACCCCTCTACGTTAGGGGACTCAAAATTCACTAACACTCGCGATCAATATTGCAAATGAAAATGCGCGGGATATTTGGTGTACAATTTCTTTAATGTTTTGTATATTTAAAATACAATTAAGTTGTATATATCTACAAACAGATGAATTTAGAACGGTGTTGTGATAAATTAAATTATTGTTGAGTTGAGAAAGGATGCCGCCAGCAGGAACTGGATGGACCCGAAATTGTTTCTGGCGCGTAGGAACTTGTGGCGAATATCCAATCGAATGAAGTTCACGCGGCGTAGCGCAGCACGGAAAGCATCCAAAACGAATGTAAGTATAGCGACTGTTGGTAGCGAATTTGTATGTGACGAATGGGAAGATCGAATTGCTAACAGAGCAGGTTAGAGCGGTATGTGTCAAAACGAAAGTAATGTTTACGCGGCGCCGTGGGGAATCCAATTTGTGTCCGCTTTCCCTTTTATCCATCCTCTTGTTGAGTAGGTTGAATAATGTAGAAGTGTGGTGAGTTGTGTTTGTCCTTAAGGTGCGCCAGTTTTTCCCGGTTAGGGTGGGGGAGGATTAACTCATTTAAACATCCTGGGCCCCCTAGGCGAATATTTTGCCTAGTATTATACGTTGTTGCAAGTATTTCGGCGTACTGCTTGTAGAGTTGCCGAGAGCGCAGAATATTATACACGCTGTGAATTCTAAAACTTGGCTTTAGACATAGTATTTGGTATTTATGTACCTTAAGGAGCGTAAGGCAAGGAACTTTATTTTGCGGGTTTATCCAACTTATTATAGAGAACATATGTATGCGTTGTTTGCCCTTATTAATTTTCTTTGCGGTTATTTACAATTTCTTATTTTATTGATTTGGTATATCGGTTATATATTCTTTGCCTTTTTTGAAATGGTTTTCATTTATTTTTATTTTTATGAAATATAGCGACGCCACGCCTGACTCAGATATGGCCAGAGTGCGTGCTCTTTAGCCTTGAGTTTTGAGCTGTGGAAATAGAGGGTTCTTGCGAGAGAGTGGCCGGTTATTGCGAACGGCTTCATTAGAATAATATTTTTTTAAGTGGTATGTTCGAGTTGTACAACCCTTATGAGAAGCGCTAATGTAGGTGCGATAAGAGCTACCTTTGCTTTTGTTAAGTCTAGGTGCGTCACTGTATCGCATTGGGAGTATGGTGATCCCTTGACTTCCTTTTGATATTGTATGTATTTTGAAAATGTATGAAAATGTCGATTTTTCGACTGTGTAGATTTTATTTTTAGTACGCACTAATTTGGCGTTTAGTAGCCCGCCACCGCTCTAGGATTTGTTCAGAATTATTTTTTCATTATTGGCGAAAGCCATCCTGCGGGGTCGAAGAGTTACGAACATACTCGTATATTTGTGTTTTTATATGAGGTTGTCAGAGGGAATCTGACCTTGTTTTTTCTACCTTTATGTGGGGTATTACAAAATTGTGGCTCTAGTGGTTGTCGTACGACGTACCGGCCATTATTTGATCGAGTAGTTGTGGCTTTAGAGAAGTCTTCACAATACTGATCTTCTGGAGTTTTGTTTGTTATAGGGGGAAGTTTCCCTAACATACAAAATTTCCTTAATTGTGAATTAAGGTATCTGTTTGTATTATACTCAACTTTAGTTGGCATTGTGGTAACTAGTTCTGTAACTGGTCCACTTTGTATTTCGCTGGGTAGCGTTTGAACTTTTTGAGCCTTTGAGCAACTTGGTGTCTCTTGGCTGTTTTTAGAATTTTGTTTTTCGGGATTTGCGTTTGCAATTAAACCCGTGGTTCTTGATTTATAAGAGCTTTTATATGTACTGTAATGAAGCATTGAGTGATGTCTTTTGTGACAATATATGCAATTGAATTTGCTTTTGCAATTTTTATATGTGTGCGCATGTGACAAGCAATTTGTGCATAATTTTTTCGATCTCACGAAATTGTTTCTTTCATTAATTTTTAGTTTTTTAAACTTCTCGCAAGTTTTAAGCTGGTGCCCTTTTGTGCACAGTTCGCATGACGTATGTTTTCTTTGTTCGGATGTGAACGATTGCGCTTTGTAAGTGTTTCTGTTTATATTGTTATTGCTTTTAGCTTGGGGTCTATCGATGCTTCTATTTTTGTCTTGTTTAAGCGTTTCGCGCGCGATTTTCTGTGTGTTGTTTTATTATTTAGGCGCCTTAACTTTTCGGGCTCGATTTATGTTTTTTGGTTTTGTACAATTTTGTTTATATAGGTACATGTGTCTTATATGTATATATGTTGTATGTGTTTGCACATATTTTGAGGTCCGCTACACTTTTTTTAATTTCAGCACACTAGGCTCGTTTGGTTTGATTGTTGTTTTTTGTTTGTGTCACTACACTTTGTTCATTAGTTTTTTTTTTTTTTTGGTTTTTGTCACCACACTAGTACATATGTATCTGTATATTTATATGGTTATTATGTTTTTTTGTTTTTGTGTATCATCACTTCACTTTTCCTCTTCGCTCATCGTCAGTGTATGTACGACTGCATGTGTATACATATATTTTAAATGTACTGCACTGCACTTTCTATAGCTTCCTTCTTTGTTTCTAATATATAAAAATTTGGGTATGATGGTTTATTTTTATTTTTGTTCTAGTTGTTCACCGCACTGTTTTGCTTTGTACTGCACACTTTTATTTGGTTGTTTTTTGTTTGTTTTTGTTTGACACTGCACTGATTTTGTTGAGGTTTGTATCGTTTTTTATATTTTAGTTTGCCACCATGATTTTAAGGTATTTTTTGTTTTTACTGGACGGAATCAATAGTGCCATTCGGAATGGCTCGAAGGACCATGTCTAAACCCCTCTACGTTAGGGGACTCAAAATTCACTAACACTCGCGATCAATATTGCAAATGAAAATGCGCGGGATATTTGGTGTACAATTTCTTTAATGTTTTGTATATTTAAAATACAATTAAGTTGTATATATCTACAAACAGATGAATTTAGAACGGTGTTGTGATAAATTAAATTATTGTTGAGTTGAGAAAGGATGCCGCCAGCAGGAACTGGATGGACCCGAAATTGTTTCTGGCGCGTAGGAACTTGTGGCGAATATCCAATCGAATGAAGTTCACGCGGCGTAGCGCAGCACGGAAAGCATCCAAAACGAATGTAAGTATAGCGACTGTTGGTAGCGAATTTGTATGTGACGAATGGGAAGATCGAATTGCTAACAGAGCAGGTTAGAGCGGTATGTGTCAAAACGAAAGTAATGTTTACGCGGCGCCGTGGGGAATCCAATTTGTGTCCGCTTTCCCTTTTATCCATCCTCTTGTTGAGTAGGTTGAATAATGTAGAAGTGTGGTGAGTTGTGTTTGTCCTTAAGGTGCGCCAGTTTTTCCCGGTTAGGGTGGGGGAGGATTAACTCATTTAAACACACATTTAGCAATCGATACCGAAAATCTTCAAATAACTGGATAAGAATATTTAGGTTAATTAAACTTCTTTAACTTACTGAAGTGTAAATAAAGCCATAACGGCAGTATATTTGAGTGAATTCCGTAATCTTTTATTTAGGTATAAATCGATTTTCTTGTATATACACATTTAGCAATCGATATCAAAATGCTTCAACTCATTAGTTTAACATGTTTAAGTTAATAAACCTTATTTAACGATTTGAAGTTGGCATAACGGCAGTGGATGTAGAAGAATTCCGTAATCCTATATTTAGGTATAAAGTCGATTTTCTTGTATATACATATTTAGCTATCGATATCGAAATGCTTCAAATCATTTGTTTAACATATTAAATTAGTAAACAATTTTTAGCTTACTAAAGTCTACATAAAGCCTTAACGGTATAACGGCAGTGCATTTAGAAGAATTCCGAATGTTGTAATTTTATATTTAGGTATAAACTCGATTTTCTTGTATTTGCACTTTTAGCAATCGATATCGAAATGCTTCAAACCATTAGTTTAACATATTTAAAATTATTAACCTTCTTTAACGTATTAAAGTTGATACAAAGCCATGGCGGCATAATGACAGTAGGATTGGAAGAATTCCGTAATCTTATATTTAGGTATAAAGTCAATTTTCTTGTATATACACATTTAGTAATCGATATCGAAATGCTTTAAGTCATTAGTTTAACATATTTAAGTTAATAAACCTTCTTTAACGCACTGAAGTCTACATAAAGCGTTAACGGCATAACGGCAGTGCATCTAGAAGAATTCCGTTATCTTGTATTTAGGTATAAATTCGATTGTCTTGTATATACATATTTGGCAAGCGATATCGAAATGCTTCAAATCATTAGTTTAACATATTTAAGTTAGTTAACCTTCTTTAACGTATTGCAGTTGATATAAAGCCATAACGGCAGTGCATTTGGAAGAATTCCGTAATCTTATATTTAGGTATGAAGTCGATTTTCTTTTAAATACACATTTAGATATCCATATCGAAATGCTTGAAATCATTAGTTTAACATATTAAATTAATAAACATTTTTTAGTTTACTGAAGTCTACATAAAGCATAACGGCAGTGCATTTACCAGAACACCGTAATGTTATAACTTTATATTTAGGTATAAATTCGATTTTCTTGTATATACACATTTAGCAAGCGATATCGAAATGCTTCAAATCCATAGTTTAACATATTTAAGTTAATTAACCTTCTTTAACGTATTGAAGTTGATAAAGAGCCATGGCGGCATAACGACAGTACATTTGGAAGAATTCCGTTATCTTATATTTAGGTATAAAGTCGATTTTGTTGTACATACACATTTAGCAATCGATATCGAAATGCTTCAAATCATTAGTTTAACATATTTAAGTTACTTAACCCTCTTTTTCTTACTGAAGTCTACAAAAGCCTTAACGGCATAACGGCAGTGCATTTGGAAGAGTTCCGTAATCTTATATTTAGGTATAAAGTCGATTTTGTTCAATATTCGCATTTAGCAATCGATATCGAAATGCTTCAAATCTTTAGTTTAACATATTTAAGTTAATAAAGCTTCTTTAACGCACTGAAGTCTACATAAAGCGTTAGCGGCATAACGGCAGTGCATGTAGAAGAACTCCGTTATCTTTTATTCAGGTATAAAGTCGATTTTCTTGTATATACATATTTGGCAAGCGATATCGAAATGCTTCAAATTATTAGTTCAACATATTTAAGTTAGTTAACCTTCTTTAACGTATTGCAGTTGATACAAAGCCATAACGGCAGTGCATTTGGAAGAATTCCGTAATCTTATATTTAGGTGTGAAGTCGATTTTCTTTTATTTACACATTTAGATATACATATCGAAATGCTTCAAATTATTAGTTTAACATATTAAGTTAATAAACATTTTTTAGCTTACTGAAGTCTACATAAAGCCTAAGCGGTATAACGGCAGTGCATTTAGAAGAATTCCGTAATGTTATAATTTTATATTTAGGTATAAATTCGATTTTCTTGTATATACACATTTAGCAAGCGATATCGAAATGCTTCAAATCATTAGTTTAACATATTTAAGTTAATTAACCTTCTTTAACGTATTGAAGTTGATAAAGAGCCATGGCGGCATAACGACAGTACATTTGGAAGAATTCCGTAGTCTTATATTTAGGTATAAAGTCGATTTTCTTGTATATATGCCATAAGCAATCGATACCGAAATGCTTCAAATAACTGGTTTAACATATTTAAGTTAATAAACCTTCTTTAACGAACTGAAGTTAATATAAAGCCATAACGGCATAACGGCAGTGCGTTTGGAAGAATTCCGTAGTCTTATATTTAGGCATAAAGTCGATTTTCTTGTACATACACATTTTGCAATCGATATCGAAATGATTCAAATAACTGGTTTAGCATATTTAAGTTAATTAACCTTCTTTATCTTACTGAAGTTTACATAAAGCCATAACGGCATAACGGCAGTATATTTATATGAATTCCGTTATCTTATATTTAGGTATAAAGTCGTTTTTTTTGTACATACACATTTAGCAATCGATATCGAAATGCTTCAAATCATTAGTTTAACATATTTAAGTTACTTAACCCTCTTTTTCTTATTGAAGTCTACAAAAGCCTTAACGGCATAACGGCAGTGCATTTGGAAGAGTTCCGTAATCTTATATTTAGGTATAAAGTCGATTTTGTTCAATGTACGCATTTAGCAATCGATATCGAAATGCTTCAAATCTTTAGTTTAACATATTTAAGTTAATAAAGCTTCTTTTACTCACTGAAGTCCACATAAAGGCTTAACGGCATAACGGCAGTGCATGTAGAAGAATTCCGTTATCTTTTATTCAGGTATAAAGTCGATTTTCTTGTATTTGCACTTTTAGCAATCGATATCGAAATGCTTCAAACCATTAGTTTAACATATTTAAAATAATTAACCTTCTTTAACATATTTAAGTTGATACAAAGCCATGGCGGCATAATGACAGTAGGATTGGAAGAATTCCGTAATCTTATATTTAGGTATAAAGTCGATTTTCTTGTATATACACATTTAGCAATCGAAATCGAAATGCTTTAAATCATTAGTTTAGCATATTTAAGTTAATCAGCCTTCTTTAACGCACTGAAGTCTACATAAAGCGTTAACGGCATAACGGCAGTGCATCTAGAAGAATTCCGTTATCTTATATTTAGGTATAAATTCGATTTTCTTGTATATACATATTTGGCAAGCGATATCGAAATGCTTCAAATCATTAGTTTAACATATTTAAGTTAGTTAACCTTCTTTATCGTATTGCAGTTGATATAAAGCCATAACGGCAGTGCATTTGGAAGAATTCCGTAATCTTATATTTAGGTATGAAGTCGATTTTCTTTTATTTACACATTTAGATATACATATCGAAATGCTTGAAATTATTCGTTTAACATATTAAGTTAATAAACATTTTTTAGCTTACTGAAGTCTACATAAAGCCTTAGCGGTATAACGGCAGTGCATTTAGAAGAATTCCGTAATCTTATATTTAGGTATAAATTCGATTTTCTTGTATATACACATTTAGCAAGCGATATCGAAATGCTTCAAATCATTAGTTTAACATATTTAAGTTAATTAACCTTCTTTAACGTATTGAAGTTTATAAAGAGCCATGGCGGCATAACGACAGTACATTTGGAAGAATTCCGTAGTTTTATATTTAGGTATAAAGTCGATTTTCTTGTATATATGCATTAAGCAATCGATATCGAAATGCTTCAAATAACTGGTTTAACATATTTAAGTTAATAAACCTTCTTTAACGAACTGAAGTTAATATAAAGCCATAACGGCAGTGCGTTTGGAAGAATTCCGTAGTCTTATATTTAGGCATAAAGTCGATTTTCTTGTACATACACATTTTGCAATCGATATCGAAATAATTCAAATAACTGGTTTAGCATATTTAAGTTAATTAACCTTCTTTATCTTACTGAAGTTTACATAAAGCCATAACGGCACAACGGCAGTATATTTATATGAATTCCGTTATCTTATATTTAGGTATAAAGTCGATTTTGTTGTACATACACATTTAGCAATCGATATCGAAATGCTTCAAATCATTAGTTTAACACATTTAAGTTACTTAACCCTCTTTTTCTTACTGAAGTCTGCAAAAGCCTTAAAGGCATAACGGCAATGCATTTAGAAGAATTACGTAATCTTATATTTAGGTATGAATTCGAATTTCTTGTATATACTCATTTAGCAATCGATATCGAAATGCTTCACATCAATAGTTTAACAGATTTAAGTTAATAAACCTTCTTTAACGTATTGAAGGTGATACAAAGCCATGGCGGCATAACGACAGTACATTTGGAACAATTCCGTAATCTTATATTTAGGTATAAAGTCGATTTTCTTGTATATACACATTTAGCACTCGATATCGAAATGCTTCACATCATTAGTTTAACAGAGTTAAGTTAATTAATCCTCTTTATCTTACTGAAGTCTACAAAAGCCTTAACGGCATACCGGCAGTGCATTTGGATGAGGTCCGTAATCTTATATTTAGGTATAAAGTCGATTTTGTTCACTATACGCATTTAGCAATCGATATCGAAATGCTTCAAATCATTAGTTTAACATATTTAAGTAAATAAAGCTTCTTTAACGCACTGAAGTCCACATAAAGGCTTAACGGCATAACGGCAGTGCATGTAGAAGAATTCCGTTATCTTTTATTCAGGTATAAAGTCGATTTTCTTGTATTTGCACATTTAGCAATCGATTTTGAAATGCTTCAAACCATTAGTTTAACATATTTAAAATAATTAACCTTCTTTAACGTATTTAAGTTGATACAAAGCCATGGCGGCATAATGACACTAGGATTGGAAGTATTCCGTAATCTTATTTTTAGGTATAAAGTCGATTTTCTTGTATATACACATTTAGCAATCGATATCGAAATGCTTCAAATCATTAGTTTAACATATTTATTTTAATAAGCCTTCTTAAACGCACTGAAGTCTACATAAAGCGATAACGGCATAACGGCAGTGCATCTAGAAGAATTCCGTTATCTTATATTTAGGTATAAATTCGATTTTCTTGTATATACATATTTGGCAAGCGATATCGAAATGCTTCAAATCATTAGTTTAACATATTTAAGTTAGTTAACCTTCTTTAACGTATTGCAGTTGATATAAAGCCATAACGGCAGTGCATTTGGAAGAATTCTGTAATCTTATATTTAGGTATGAAGTCGATTTTCTTTTATATACACATTTAGCAAGCGATATCGAAATGCTTCAAATCATTAGTTTAACATATTTAAGTTAATTAACCTTCTTTAACGTATTGAAGTTGATATAAAGCCATGGCGGCATAACGACAGTACATTTGGAAGAATTCCGTAATCTTATATTTAGGTATAAAGTCGATTTTCTTGTATATATGCATTAAGCAATCGATATCGAAATGCTTCAAATAACTGGTTTAACATATTAAGTTAATAAACATTTTTTAGCTTACTGAAGTCTACATAAACTTTAACGGCATAACGGCAGTGCGTTTGGAAGAGTTCCGTAATCTTATATTTAGGTATAAAGTCGATTTTTTTCAATATACGCATTTAGCAATCGATATCGAAATGCTTCAAATCATTAGTTTAACATATTTAAGTTAACAAACCTTCTTTAACGAACTGAAGTTGACATAAAGCCATGGCGGATTAACGGCAGGGCATTTGGAAGAATTCCGTTATCCTATGTTTAGGTATAAAGTCGATGTTCTTGTATATACTCATTTAGCAATAGATATCGAAATGCTTCAAAACATTAGTTTAACATATTTAAGTTAATTAACCCTCTTTTTCATACTGAAGTCTACAAAAGCCTTAACGGCATAACGGCAGTGCATGTAGAAGAATTCCGTTATCTTTTATTCAGGTATAAAGTCGATTTTCTTGTATATACACATTTAGCTATCGATATCGAAATGCTTCAAATCATTAGTTTAACATATTAAGTTAATAAACATTTTTTTAGCTTAATGAGGTCTACATAAAGCCTTAACGGTATAACGGCAGTGCATTTAGAAGAAATCCGTAATGTTATAATTTTATATTTAGGTATAAAGTCGATTTTGTTGTATTTACACATTTAGCAGTCGATATCGAAATGCTTCACACCATTAGTTTAACATATTTAAAATAACTAACATATTTAAAATAACTAACCTTCTTTAACGTATTGTAGTTGATACAAACCATGGTGGCATAACGACAGTACATTTGGAAGAATTCCGTAATCTTATATTTAGGTATCAGTCATCGACTAAACGCCGCCGTGTGCATACGTTTGCTCTCTTTCGCGGATCTCGTCTGACTTTCTCACCCGCTTCAGTGCAGTTATCTTTATTTATTCTTCTTTTGCGCGCTATCCCACGTGTTTCTTTTGTTTGTGCGAACAAAGGTATACTTTACCAAGTGACTAATTATCTAAAAGTGCAACATGCCCCCCGGGGCTACTAACCTAGGGGAAAACAGGTTTGCCCTGCTTTCCTCTAGTCCACAATCAAAAAGGAAAAAAGCCAACAAATCTGTTGAAGAGTTTCCTGATCTCCCTCGTGTAAACATTACAAAGAACTACGATCCTAAGTTCGTTGTATTAAAATCGTGCGACAACAACAAGCCCCTATCACGTTTTTCATGTTTTTTGGTACATAAAGCCCTTAACGCAATAAGTAAAGATGTGAAAATCACAGAGATGAGAGATGGAAATCTCTTGCTACTTGCAAAAAATAAAAAAATTGCCGAAAAGTTCATCAACATCAAAAATCTCTCAGGCATCTGCCAAATCGAAGCAAAATACCATGAGCAACTCAATAGTGTCAAAGGCACAATTTTCGCTCCGTTCCTCAATCACGTCCCAGACAACGAAATTGTGGAAGGCTTAGAAGCATATGGTGTAACATCCATTTACAGATTTCAGAGAAAAACTGAAGGAGTTCTAACACCAACAGGTGCGTTACTTTTAACCTTTGAAAGCTACAAACTTCCCGAAAAAATAGATGTTGCATGGAGGAAAATTTCTGTTCGCCCATATTTCCCCAACCCAATGCGTTGCAAATCTTGCCAAAAGCTTGGCCATACATTAAAGCATTGCAAAAATCTTCCATCAAGCGTCAATTGCAATTTCCCTCCGCACAAAGAAGAAAAATGCTCAAGATTAATGTGCGCAAATTGTTCTGGTGAACATCCCGCGTCCTCAATTAGTTGCTTAAAATTTCAACAAGCGAAAGAAATATTAAAAATAAAAACGGAAGAAAAGTGCAGTATGCGCGAAGCAGCAAAGAAATACAGAGCGCAAGCTCCCACACCCTCTCCTCTTCAATCATTCTCTGAAATTACTAAGCGACCTGCTAACATAGCAACCAACAATATCAATATACCCACTGAAAAAACTACAACAACAAACAATAATGCAAACATCATTCCTATATCTCCACCAAACGATACACCATCCACCTCTTCATTAAAATCAAATGCAATAAGCCTTACCACTTTATCCCCATCCCCCCAAAGTACTAATAACAATCTTCCCACCTCTCTATACTCTCAGCTCAGCGAAGCAATGCATTCCAACTTAGCAAGCGCTAAGCTAAATGACATCGCGCAATTCGCTAATAGCTCAAGTCTTAAACATTGTTCTTCCCGCGACTAGACGCGCTATGCCAAAGCATAGTTTACTCATAGTTGCCAAGACTCATTTTTCTCTCCCCACTCTCTAGCTATTTATATTTCTCCCTCTTCTGTTTCTTGTCTTTACTTTTTCGGTATGCTGTCGATCATACAATGGAATATGAACGGTTATTCCAACAATTATCACGAACTAGAAACTCTCATCAATTCTTACACTCCATCCATGATCTTCCTTAATGAAACTCATATTCCACATAATCAACCTGCTCACACGCCAAAATCCTACGTAGGCTATTTTAACAATGTCCCGCACGTAACAACAAAAAAACAAGGCGCTGCTATTTTAATAAGAAGAAGCATACCCCACAAAGTACTACCTGTTCGGTCTAATCTCTCAGTAGTTGCCATTGAAATTAAAGCACCAACAAAACTAGCAGCAGCTTGCATCTACATTCCACCCACACAAGATTTTGCTTCCTTTGATATTCTGCAATTGATAAACAAATTAGATAAACCACTAATTTTAGGAGGAGATATAAACGCCTGGAGTACAATATGGGGATCTACACACACAAACTCAAGAGGCGAAAAAGTTGAAGATGCGCTACTCGCATCCAATATTATCTGTCTTAACGATGCATCCGCCACACACTTTTCCACCCACAACACCTTCTCCAATATTGATGTCACGTTTTGCTCTACTAATATAGCGCCCCAATGCACATGGCAAGTGCTAAATTCTTTGTTTGGCAGCGACCACTTCCCAATATTCATACAAACAAATCCGCGCAACAATCAAAATACGAGTACATTTAAATTTACATCTAAATTCAAAACTGATGAGGCTGATTGGAAAAAGTTCAGACAAATATGCAGCAATCTTTGTGAGACCACGCAAGTTTCCTCCAACCCGAACCAGGAGTCTGCTAAAATTTCGAGAATCATACGTACCGCTTCTCACTTTTCCATCCCTCGAACGCTTCCCAACAAAAGTAGAAAAAATATTCCTTGGTGGAACGCTGACTTGTCCAGACTACGGCTCACCAAGCAGAATTTATGGTATGAATACAAGCGAACACGCTCAGCTGAAAACCTGCTCCATTACAAAAAGGCAAATGCGTCATTCCGACGTTCTGCCAAACATTATAAAAAGAAAAAGTTTGAAGATCTCACTGAGACCATAAACCCCCGCACTAGCCCAAAGAAAATATGGGATGATATCAAAATGCTAACCGGATCTCCTAAACAGCCTCTATTTTCCTACATTCAGACACAAAGCGGACCATTAACGGCTCCCGTAGATATTGCCAACCATTTTGCGTCTTTCCTGTCACTCTCTTCTTCCGATGCAAGCTTCTCAGACACGTTCCGCAACCTAAAATCTCAACGAATAAGTTTTGAACCACCTATTTTGTACCGTTTATCGCCTCCCGCTAAGCAACTAGAATCGGAAATCCTACTAACCGAACTCGAATTCGCCCTTTCGTCCGTTAAAGGCAAAACCCCTGGTCTTGACAAAATTACCTATCCAATCATTCAAAACTTGCCCATCCAAGCTAAGCATCGTCTACTCAACCTCTATAATAATATATTTGAAAGCGGATGCTATCCTCATGCCTGGAAAACTTCGTGTATAGTTCCTATCCTGAAGCCCAATAAGTCAGCGCTTGATGTCAACAACTATAGGCCGATATCGCTCTTACCCTGCTTGGGAAAACTTCTTGAAAAAGTTATAGTCAACCGACTGATGTGGTATGGCAACAAAAGAAAACTCATAAGCCCCAACCAAACTGCATACAGAAAGAATTATGGCACCATCGATGCTCTTTTGCACCTAGATCACTTTATATCAAGCGCTCTTTCCTCTAAAAACCATGTCTCAATTTTAGCAATTGATTTTCAGAAAGCATTCGACCGTGTTGGTGCCCATATCGTTCTGAGACAATTAGATAAATGGAAACTAGGCCCTAAAATCAAGAAATTTGTCAAGAACTTCCTCAGTCACAGGCAATGCAAAGTAAAAATAAATGGTTTCCTATCCTCCACAGCTTCACTTGACAACGGAACTCCGCAAGGGTCTCCATTATCCGCCTTCCTTTTTATAATAGCTTTCGATGAGATTACTCAACTCACTTACAACCACCGCGGCATCGAGTGCCAGCTTTATGCTGACGATGTAATTTTCTACACAAAGAATGCAAACCTCACCAATACAGCCCAACTGTTTGAGAATATCCTATCCGAAATTTCGACATGGTCCCTATCATCAGGAACTACTATCTCTTACGAAAAATCAAAAACATTACACATTTGTAAAAAACGAACATGCTCAGGTTTACTAACCTATTCTAACAATATTAATATTAGTATGGTAAATGAACTTAAAATCTTAGGGCTAGTACTAGACTCTAAATATAGCTTTAAGGCCCATTGTAAGCATGTTAAGGACTGCCTCTTAACGCGACTAAATATAATCAAATATCTAACGTCGAAAAAAAGTTTAATTCATCCATCAACGCTTATCAACGTCACCAAGGCTCTAGTGATTTCCAAGATCGACTACGCTCTACCTATCTTCAGCAACTGCCCAGTTTCTACAATGAAAATACTCTCCTCCCCTTACCATGTGGCCATGCGCAGAAGCATTAGAGCATTTCCAACAACACCACTAAAGAATCTCTTTGCTGAAACTGGCCTGCCATCTATAACAGACAGGACGATCGACTGCACCAGACGTTTACTACCAAAGCTTTTGTTCACGACCAACACTATTCTTGCCAAAGACGTCCACAATGCTCTCTCGAGGAAACGGAAACCTAAGTGCTTGTCAGCCATCGCGCGATGCGTTAACTTCGCCAGGCAACTTGAATTACCTTCCTATAAATGTTCTCTTGGACCTGAAACTCGTCCTCAATGGATGATAAAAAATACTTCCTTTGCTATTAAGACCCTGCAACTGCCGAAGGATAAGACCTCTAGCGAAAAATACAGGCAACTCTTCGCTTCGGAGAAGTCAAAATACTCCAGTTACGGTTGGAACTTTATATACACCGACGGCTCAAAAACAGCAAACACCTCAACGTTCGCAGTCATAAAAGAAAATGGTGACTTGATTCGACACGGCTCTCTCCACACAATATGTTCATCATATACGGCCGAAGTCGGCGCTTTATTAGAAGCAGTTACTTATGCAAATTACACGAGGGGAAAGTATATCATATGCACCGATAGCAAATCTTGCATCGAAGCCATAGAATCGCCAGAAAACACACAAAATGAAATAGTCGCCATACGCAACAATCTTCTGAAATATCCAAACAAAGTGAAACTGATGTGGATCCCGGGGCACACAGGGATACCCGGTAATGAAAAAGCAGACGCAACTGCGAAAAATGCAGCAAATACACCAACCATAACTTTCGGTTATTTCACAAAACAAGACATTATAACTGAGATTAAACGCCTAAGGAAAAAATCAGCAAAAGATAATTGGAGTGGATATATTCATCACTATTCTAAAATCAACCCGTTCAGAATTAAGCCGACCTACACTGCAGACATCACCTTGCGCGCCATCAGGCCCTTTACCCGCTTACGTCTGGGACACACCATAATTACACACGCTCACTTATTGAAACGTGCCCCTCATGAAAACTGCCCATTCTGCGACGAAAACGCAACGTTAGAACACATATTAACCGCTTGCCCTATAACTGCAACAATTAGACATGAGATTTTCAAATCGGCCGATCCATTCCAGCTTCTGAATGAGCCCACCGCTAAAAATGTGAATATGATTTATAATTTTCTTAAGGAAACAGATCTACTTCGACGAATATAAAGATTTATAGCTACTCTAATTAACTCACTAACGCTACTTCCTAAGTACTAATCTATCCTTTCACTTCTGTTTTATTATTACATTAAACATACATATGTATGTAGCATAACAGACAGCCGAAGGCCTCTGCTGCCAGTGCTGCTAGATATTTATTTGTAGAATATTAAGTATTGTACAAACAATTTATAAAATAAAAAAAATAAATAAATAAATAAAAAAATATTTAGGTATAAAGTCGATTTTCTTGTATATACACATTTAGCAATCGATATCGAAATGCTTCACATCATTAGTTTAACAGATTAAGTTAATAAACATTTTTAAGCTTAATGAGGTCTACATAAAGCATTAACGGTATAACGGCAGTGCATTTAGAAGAAATCCGTAATGTTATATTTAGGTATAAATTCGACTTTCTTGTATATACTCATTTAGCAAGCGATATCGAAATGCTTCAAATCATTAGTTTAACATATTTAAGTTAATTAACCTTCTTTAACGTATTGAAGTTGATATAAAGCCATGGCGGCATAACGACAGAACATTTGGAAAAATTCCGTAATCTTATATTTAGGTATAAAGTCGATTTTCTTGTATATACACATTTAGCTATCGATATCGAAATGCTTCAAATCATTAGTTTAACATATTTAAGTTAATTAACCTTCTTTAACGCACTGAAGTTGATATAAAGCCATAACGGCAGTGTATTTGGAAGAATTCCGTAATCTTATATTTAGGTATAAATTCGACTTTCTTGTATATACCTATTTAGAAAGCGATATCGAAATGCTTCAAATCATTAGTTTAACATATTTAAGTTAATTAACCTTCTTTAACCTATTGAAGATGATATAAAGCCATGGCGGCATAACGACAGCACATTTGGAAAAATCCCGTAATCTTATATTTAGGTATAAAGTCGATTTTCTTGTATATACTCATTTAGCTATCGATATCGAAATGCTTCAAATCATTAGTTTAACATATTAAGTTAATAAACATTTTTTAACTTAATGAGGTTTTCATAAAGCCTTAACGGTATAACGGCAGTGCATTTAGAAGAAATCCGTAATGTTATATTTAGGCATAAATTCGACTTTCTTGTATATACACATTTAGCTATCGATATCGAAATGCTTCAAATCATTAGTTTAACATATTTAAGTTAATTAACCTTCTTTAACGCACTGAAGTTGATATAAAGCCATAACGGCAGTGCATTTGGAAGAATTCCGTAATCTTATATTTAGGTATAAATTCGACTTTCTTGTATATAACTATTTAGAAAGCGATATCGAAATGCTTCAAATTATTATTTTAACATATTTAAGTTAATTAACCTTCTTTGACGTATTGAAGTTGATATAACGCCATGGCGGCATAACGACAGCACATTTGGAAAAATTCCGTAATCTTATATTTAGGTATAAAGTCGATTTTCTTGTATATACACATTTAGCTATCGATATCGAAATGCTTCAAATCATTAGTTTAACATATTAAGTTAATAAACATTTTTTTAGCTTAATGAGGTCTACATAAAGCCTTGACGGTATAACGGCAGTGCATTTAGAAGAAATCCGTAAAGTTATAATTTTATATTTAGGTATAAAGTCGATTTTGTTGTATTTACTCATTTAGCGAGCGATATCGAAATGCTTCAAATCATTAGTTTAACATATTTAAGTTAATTAACCTTCTTTAACCTATTGAAGTTGATATAAAGCCATGGTGGCATAACGACAGTACATTTGGAAGAATTCCGCAGTCTTATATTTAGGCATAAAGTCGATTTTCTTGTACATACACATTTTGCAATCGATATCGAAATGATTCAAGTAACTGGTTTAGCATATTTAAGTTAATTAACCTTCTTTATCTTACTGAAGCTTACATAAAGCCATAACGGCATAACGGCAGCATATTTATATGAATTCCGTTATCTTATATTTAGGTATAAAGTCGATTTTGTTGTATATACAAATCAAATCAAATCATTAGTTTAACATATTTAAGTTACTTAACCCTCTTTTTCTTACTGAAGTCTGCAAAAGCCTTAACGGCATAACGGCAGTGCATTTAGAAGAATTACGTAATCTTATATTTAGGTATGAATTCGATTTTCTTGTATATACTCATTTAGCAATCGATATCGAAATGCTTCAAATCATTAGTTTAACATATTTAAGTTAATAAACCTTCTTTAACGTATTGAAGGTGATACAAAGCCATGGCGGCATAACGGCAGTGCATTTGGAAGAGTTCCGTAATCTTATATTTAGGTATAAAGTCGATTTTGTTCAATATACGCATTTAGCAATCGATATCGAAATGCTTCAAATCATTAGTTAAACATATTTAAGTTAATAAAGCTTCTTTAACGCACTGAAGTCCACATAAAGGCTTAACGGCATAACGGCAGTGCATGTAGAAGAATTCCGTTATCTTTTATTCAGGTATAAAGTCGATTTTCTTGTATTTGCACATTTAGCAATCGATATCGAAATGCTTCAAACTCATTAGTTTAACATATTTAAAATAATTAACCTTCTTTAACATATTTAAGTTGATACAAAGCCTTGGCGGCATAATGACAGTAGGATTGGAAGAATTCCGTAATCTTATATTTAGGTATAAAGTCAATTTTCTTGTATATACACATTTAGCAATCGATATCGAAATGCTTTAAATCATTAGTTTAACATATTTAAGTTAACAAACCTTCTTTAACGAACTGAAGTTGATATAAAGCCATGGCGGATTAACGGCAATGCATTTGGAAGAATTCCGATATCCTATGTTTAGGTATAAGGTCGATTTTCTTGTATATACTCATTTGGCAATAGATATCGAAATGCTTCAAAACATTAGTTTAACAAATTTAAGTTAATTAACCCTCTTTTTCATACTGAAGTCTACAAAAGCCTTAACGGCATAACGGCAGTGCATGTAGAAGAATTCCGTTATCTTTTATTCAGGTATAAAGTCGATTTTCTTGTATATACACATTTAGCAATCGATATCGAAATGCTTCAAATCATTAGTTTTACATTTTCAAGTTGTTTATAATAAACCTTCTTTAACACACTGAAGTCTACATAAAGCCTTAACGGCATAACGGCAGTGCATTTAGAAGAATTCCGTTATCTTATATTTAGGTATAAATTCGATTTTCTTTTACATACACATTTAGCAAGCGATATCGAAATGCTTCAAATCATTAGTTTAACATATTTAAGTTAATTAACCTTCTTTAACGTATTGAAGTTGATATAAAGCCATGGCGGCATAACGACAGCACATTTGGAAAAATTCCGTAATCTTATATTTAGGTATAAAGTCGATTTTCTTGTATATACACATTTAGCTATCGATATCGAATTGCTTCAAATCATTAGTTTAACATATTAAGTTAATAAGCATTTTTTAGCTTAATGAGGTCTACATAAAGCCTTAACGGTATAACGGCAGTGCATTTAGAAGAAATCCGTAATGTTATATTTAGGTATAAATTCGACTTTCTAGTATATACTCATTTAGCAAGCGATATCGAAATGCTTCAAATCATTAGTTTAACTTATTTAAAATAACTAACCTTCTTTAACGTATTGTAGTTGATACAAACCATGGCGGCATAACGACAGTACATTTGGAAGAATTCCGTAATCTTATATTTAGGTATAAAGTCGATTTTCTTGTATTTACACATTTAGCAATCGATATCGAAATGCTTCACATCATTAGTTTAACAGATTAAGTTAATAAACATTTTTTAGCTTAATGAGGTCTACATAAAGCCTTAACGGTATAACGGCAGTGCATTTAGAAGAAATCCGTAATGTTATATTTAGGTATAAATTCGACTTTCTTGTATATACTCATTTAGCAAGCGATATCGAAATGCTTCAAATCATTAGTTTAACATATTTAAGTTAATTAACCTTCTTTAACGTATTGAAGTTGATATAAAGCCATGGCGGCATAACGACAGCACATTTGGAAAATTCCCGTAAGCTTATATTTAGGTATAAAGTCGATTTTCTTGCATATACACATTTAGCTATCGATATCGAAATGCTTCAAATCATTAGTTTAACATATTTAAGTTAATTAACCTTCTTTAACGCACTGAAGTTGATACAAAGCCATAACGGCAGTGCATTTGGAAGAATTCCGTAATCTTATATTTAGGTATAAATTCGACTTTCTTGTATATACTCATTTAGAAAGCGATATAGAAATGCTTCAAATCATTAGTTTAACATATTTAAGTTAATTAACCTTCTTTAACGTATTGAAGATGATATAAAGCCATGGCGGCATAACGACAGCACATTTGGAAAAATTCCGTAATCTTATATTTAGGTATAAAGTCGATTTTCTTGTATATACACATTTAGCTATCGATATCGAAATGCTTCAAATTATTAGTTTAACATATTTAAGTTAATTAACCTTCTTTAACGTATTGAAGTTGATATAACGCCATGGCGTCATAACGACAGCACATTTGGAAAAATTCCGTAATCTTATATTTAGGTATAAAGTCGATTTTCTTGTATATACACATTTAGCTATCGATATCGAAATGCTTCAAATCATTAGTTTAACATATTAAGTTAATAAACATTTTTTTAGCTTAATGAGGTCTACATAAAGCCTTAACGGTATAACGGCAGTGCATTTAGAAGAAATCCGTAATGTTATAATTTTTTATTCAGGTATAAAGTCGATTTTGTTGTATTTACTCATTTAGCAAGCGATATCGAAATGCTTCAAATCATTAGTTTAACATATTTAAGTTAATTAACCTTCTTTAACGTATTGAAGTTGATATAAAGCCATGGCGGCATAACGACAGTACATTTGGAAGAATTCCGCAGTCTTATATTTAGGCGTAAAGTCGATTTTCTTGTACATACACATTTTGCAATCGATATCGAAATGATTCAAATAACTGGTTTAGCATATTTAAGTTAATTAACCTTCTTTATCTTACTGAAGCTTACATAAAGCCATAACGGCATAACGGCAGTATATTTATATGAATTCCGTTATCTTATATTTAGGTATAAAGTCGATTTTGTTGTACACACACATTTAGCAATCGATATCGAAATGCTTCAAATCATTAGTTTAACATATTTAGGTTAACAAAACTTCTTTAGCGTATTGAAGGTTATACAAAGCCATAGCGGCATAACGACAGTACATTTGGAAGAATTCCATAATCTTATATTTAGGTATAAAGTCGATTTTCTTGTATATACACATTTAGCAATCGATATCGAAATGCTTCACATCATTAGTTTAACAGATTTAAGTTAATTAATCCTCTTTATCTTACTGAAGTCTACAAAAGCCTTAGCCGTATAACGGCAGTGCATTTAGAAGAAATCCGTAATGTTATATTTAGGTATAAATTCGACTTTCTTGTATTTACTCATTTAGCAATCGATATCGAAATCCTTCAAATCATTAGTTTACCATATTTACGTTAATTAAGTTGATATAAAGCCATGGCGGCATAACGACAGCACATTTGGAAAAATTCCGTAATCTTATATTTAGGTATAAAGTCGATTTTCTTTTATATACGCATTTAGCTATCGATATCGAAATGCTTCAAATCATTAGTTTAACATATTTAAGTTAATTAACCTTCTTTAACGCACTGAAGTTGATATAAAGCCATAACGGCAGTGCATTTGGAAGAATTCCGTAATCTTATATTTAGGTATAAAGTGGATTTTCTTTTATATACACATTTACATATCGATATCGAAATGCTTCAAATCATTAGTTTAACATATTAAGTTAATAAACATTTTTTAGCTTAATGAGGTCTACATAAAGCCTTAACGGTATAACGGCAGTGCATTTAGAAGAAATCCGTAATGTTATATTTAGGTATAAATTCGACTTTCTTGTATATACTCATTTAGCAAGCGATATCGAATGCTTCAAATCATTAGTTTAACATATTTAAGTTAATTAACCTTCCTTAACGTATTGAAGTTGATATAAAGCCATGGCGGCATAACGACAGCACATTTGGAAAAATTCCGTAATCTTATATTTAGGTATAAAGTCGATTTTCTTGTATATACACATTTAGCTATCGATATCGAAATGCTTCAAATCATTAGTTTAACATATTTAAGTTAATTAACCTTCTTTAACGCACTGAAGTTGATATAAAGCCATAACGGCAGTGCATTTGGAAGAATTCCGTAATCTTATATTTAGGTATAAATTCGACTTTCTTGTATATACTCATTTAGCAAGCGATATCGAAATGCCTCAAATCATTAGTTTAACATATTTAAGTTAATTAACCTTCTTTAACGAATTGAAGTGGATATAAAGCCATGGCGGCATAACGGCAGTGCATGTAGAAGAATTCCGTTATCTTTTATTCAGGTATAAAGTCGATTTTCTAAAATATACATATTTAGCAATCGATCGATTTACTCATTTAGCAAGCGATATCGAAATGCTTCAAATCATTAGTTTAACATATTTAAGTTAATTAACCTTCTTTAACGTATTGAAGTTGATATAAAGCCATGGCGGCATAACGACAGTACATTTGGAAGAATTCCGTAATCTTATATTTAGGTAAAGTCGATTTTCTTGTATATACACATTTAGCAATCGATATCGAAATGCTTCAAATCATTAGTTTAACATATTTAAGTTAATTAACCTTCTTTATCTTACTGAAGTCTACATAAAGCCTTAACGGTATAACGGCAGTGCATTTAGAAGAAATCCGTAATGTTATATTTAGGTATAAAGTCGATTTTGTTGTATTTACTCATTTAGCAATCGATATCGAAATGCTTCAAATCATTAGTTTAACATATTTAGGTTAACTTCTTTAACGTATTGAAGGTTATAAAGCCATGGCGGCATAACGACAGTACATTTGGAAGAATTCCGTAATCTTATATTTAGGTATAAAGTCGATTTTCTTGTATATACACATTTAGCAATCGATATCGAAATGCTTCAAATCATTAGTTTAACATATTTAAGTTAATTAACCTTCTTTATCTTACTGAAGTTACATAAAGCCTTAGCCATAACGGCAGTGCATTTAAAGAATTCCGTAATCTTATATTTAGGTATAAAGTCGATTTTCTTGTATTACACATTTAGCAATCGATATCGAAATGCTTCAAATCATTAGTTTAACATATTAAGTAATACATTTTTAAGTATGAGGTTATAAAGCCATGGCGGCATAACGACAGTACATTTGGAAAAATTCCGTAATCTTATATTTAGGTATAAAGTCGATTTTCTTGTATATACCATTTAGCTATCGATATCGAAATGCTTCAAATCATTAGTTTAACATATTTAAGTTAATTAACCTTCTTTAACGCACTGAAGTTGATATAAAAGCCATAACGGCAGTGCATTTGGAAGAATTCCGTAATCTTATATTTAGGTATAAAGTGGATTTTCTTTTATATACACATTTACATATCGATATCGAAATGCTTCAAATCATTAGTTTAACATATTAAGTTAATAAACATTTTTTAGCTTAATGAGGTCTACATAAAGCCTTAACGGTATAACGGCAGTGCATTTAGAAGAAATCCGTAATGTTATATTTAGGTATAAATTCGACTTTCTTGTATATACTCATTTAGCAAGCGATATCGAAATGCTTCAAATCATTAGTTTAACATATTTAAGTTAATTAACCTTCCTTAACGTATTGAAGTTGATATAAAGCCATGGCGGCATAACGACAGCACATTTGGAAAAATTCCGTAATCTTATATTTAGGTATAAAGTCGATTTTCTTGTATATACACATTTAGCTATCGATATCGAAATGCTTCAAATCATTAGTTTAACATATTTAAGTTAATTAACCTTCTTTAACGCACTGAAGTTGATATAAAGCCATAACGGCAGTGCATTTGGAAGAATTCCGTAATCTTATATTTAGGTATAAATTCGACTTTCTTGTATATACTCATTTAGCAAGCGATATCGAAATGCCTCAAATCATTAGTTTAACATATTTAAGTTAATTAACCTTCTTTAACGAATTGAAGTGGATATAAAGCCATGGCGGCATAACGGCAGTGCATGTAGAAGAATTCCGTTATCTTTTATTCAGGTATAAAGTCGATTTTCTAAAATATACATATTTAGCAATCGATCGATTTACTCATTTAGCAAGCGATATCGAAATGCTTCAAATCATTAGTTTAACATATTTAAGTTAATTAACCTTCTTTACGTATTGAAGTTATACAAAGCCATAGCGGCATAACGACAGTACATTTGGAAGAATTCCATAATCTTATATTTAGGTATAAAGTCGATTTTCTTGTATATACACATTTAGCAATCGATATCGAAATGCTTCACATCATTAGTTTAACAGATTAAGTTAATAATCCTCTTTTCTTAAAGTCTACAAAAGCCTTAGCCGTATAACGGCAGTGCATTTAGAAGAAATCCGTAATGTTATATTTAGGTATAAATTCGACTTTCTTGTATTTACTCATTTAGCAATCGATATCGAAATCCTTCAAATCATTAGTTTACCATATTTACGTTAATTAAGTTGATATAAAGCCATGGCGGCATAACGACAGCACATTTGGAAAAATTCCGTAATCTTATATTTAGGTATAAAGTCGATTTTCTTTTATATACGCATTTAGCTATCGATATCGAAATGCTTCAAATCATTAGTTTAACATATTTAAGTTAATTAACCTTCTTTAAGCACTGAAGTTATTTAAAGCCATAACGGCAGGCATTTGGAAGAATTCCGTAATCTTATATTTAGGTATTAAGTCGATTTTCTTGTATATACACATTTAGCTATCGATATCGAAATGCTCCAAATCATTAGTTTAACATATTAAGTTAATAAACATTTTTTTAGCTTAATGAGGTCTACATAAAGCCTTAACGGTATAACGGCAGTGCATTTAGAAGAAATCCGTAATGTTATAATTTTATATTTAGGTATAAAGTCGATTTTGTTGTATTTACTCATTTAGCTAGCGATATCGAAATGCTTCAAATCATAAGTTTAACATATTTAAGTTAATTAACCTTCTTTAACGTATTGAAGTTGATATAAAGCCATGGCGGCATAACGACAGTACATTTGGAAGAATTCCGTAGTCTTATATTTAGGCATAAAGTCGATTTCCTTGTACATACACATTTTGCAATCGATATCGAAATGATTCAAATAACTGGTTTAGCATATTAAAGTTAATTAACCTTCTTTATCTTACTGAGGCTTACATAAAGCCATAACGGCATAACGGCAGTATATTTATATGAATTCCGTTATCTTATATTTGGGTATAAAATCGATTTTGTTGTACATACACATTTAGCAATCGATATCGAAAGGCTTCAAATCATTAGTTTAACATATTTAAGTTAATAAAACTTCTTTAACGTATTGAAGGTGATACAAAGTCGTGGCGGCATATCGACAGTACATTTGGAACAATTCCGTAATCTTATATTTAGGTATAAAGTCGATTTTCTTGTGTATACACATTTAGCAATCGATATTGAAATGCTTCACATCATTAGTTTAACAGATTTAAGTTAATAATCCTCTTTATCTTACTGAAGTCTACAAAAGCCTTAACGGTATAACGGCAGTGTATTTAGAAGAAATCCGTAATGTTATATTTAGGTATAAATTCGACTTTCTTGTATATACTCATTTAGCAAGCGATATCGAAATGCTTCAAATCATTAGTTTAACATATTTAAGTTAATTAAATTGATATATAGCTATGGCGGCATAACGACAGCACATTTGGAAAAATTCCGTAATCTTATATTTAGGTATAAAGTCGATTTTCTTGTATATACACATTTAGCAATCGATATCGAAATGCTTCACATCATTAGTTTAACATATTTAAGTTAATTAACCTTCTTTAACGCACTGAAGTTGATATAAAGCCATAACGGCAGTGCACTTGGAAGAATTCCGTAATCTTATATTTAGGTATAAAGTGGATTTTCTTTTCTTTATATACACATTTACATATCGATATCGAAATGCTTCAAATCATTAGTTTAACATATTAAGTTAATGAACATTTTTTAGCTTAATGAGGTCTACATAAAGCCTTAACGGTATAAACGGCAGTGCATTTAGAAGAAATCCGTAATTTTAAATTTTTGGGTATAAATTCGACTTTCTTGTATATACTCATTTAGCAAGCGATATCGAAATGCTTCAAATCATTAGTTTAACATATTTAAAATAACTAACCTTCTTTAACGTATTGTAGTTGATACAAACCATGGCGGCATAACGACAGTACATGTGGAAGAATTCCGTAATCTTATATTTAGGTATAAAGTCGATTTTCTTGTATATACACATTTAGCAAATCGATATCGAAATGCTTCACATCATTAGTTTAACAGATTAAGTTAATAAACATTTTTTAGCTTAATGAGGTCTACATAAAGCCTTAACGGTATAACGGCAGTGCATTTAGAAGAAATCCGTAATGTTATAATTTTATATTTAGGTATAAATTCGACATTCTTGTATATACTCATTTAGCAAGCGATAACGAAATGCTTCAAATCATTAGTTTAACATATTTAAGTTAATTAGCCTTCTTTAACGTATTGAAGTTGATATAAAGCCATGGCGGCATAACGACAGCACATTTGGAAAAATTGCGTAATCTTATATTTAGGTATAAAGTCGATTTTCTTGTAGATACACATTTTGCTATCGATATCGAAATGCTTCAAATCATTAGTTTAACATATTAAGTTAATAAACGTTTTTTAGCTTAATGAGGTCTACATAAAGCCTTAACGGTATAACGGCAGTGCATTTAGAAGAAATCCCGTAATGTTATATTTAGGTATAAATTCGACTTTCTTGTATATACTCATTTAACAAGCGATATCGAAATGCTTCAAATCATTAGTTTAACATATTTAAGTTAATTAACCTTCTTTAACGTATTGAAGTTGATATAAAGCCATGGCGGCATAACGACAGCACATTTGGAAAAATTCCGTAATCTTATATTTAGGTATAAAGTCGATTTTCTTGTATATACACATTTAGCTATCGATATCGAAAGCTTCAAATCATTAGTTTAACATATTAAGTTAATAAACATTTTTTTAGCTTAATGAGGTCTACATAAAGCCTTAACGGTATAAGGGCAGTGCATTAAGAAGAAATCCGTAATGTTATAATTTTATATTTAGGTATAAAGTCGATTTTGTTGTATTTACTCATTTAGCAAGCGATATCGAAATGCTTCAAATCATTAGTTTAACATATTTAAGTTAATTAACCTTCTTTAACGTATTGAAATTGATATAAAGCCATGGCGGCATAACGACAGTACATTTGGAAGAATTCCGAAGTCTTATATTTAGGCATAAAGTCGATTTCCTTGTACATACACATTTTGCAATCGATATCGAAATGATTCAAATAACTTGTTTAGCATATTTAAGTTAATTAACCTTCTTTATCTTACTGAAGCTTACATAAAGCCATAACGGCATAACGGCAGTATATTTATATGAATTCCGTTATCTTATATTTAGGTATAAAGTCGATTTTCTTTTATATACACATTTAGCAATCGATATCGAAATGCTTCAAATCATTAGTTTAACCTATTTAAGTTAATAAACCTTCTTTAACGTATTGAAGGTGATACAAAGCCATGGCGGCATAACGACAATACATTTGGAACAATTCCGTAATCTTATATTTAGGTATAAAGTCGATTTTCTTGCATATACACATTTAGCAATCGATATCGAAATGCTTCACATCATTAGTTTAACAGATTTAAGTTAATTTATCCTCTTAATCTTACTGAAGTCTACAAAAGCCTTAACGGCATAACGGCAATGCATTTGGAAGAGTTCCGTAATCTTATATTTAGGTATAAAGTCGATTTTGTTCAATATACTCATTTAGCAATCGATATCGAAATGCTTCAAATCATTAGTTTAACATATTTAAGTTAACAAACCTTCTTTAACGAACTGAAGTTGACATAAAGCCATGGCGGATTAACGGAAGTGCATTTGGAAGAACTCCGTTATCCTATGTTTAGGTATAAAGTCGATTTTCTTGTATATACTCATTTAGCAATAGATATCGAAATGCTTCAAAACATTAGTTTAACATATTTAAGTTAATTAACCCTCTTTTTCATACTGAAGTCTACAAAAGCCTTAACGGCATAACTGCAGTGCATGTAGAAGAATTCCGTTATCTTTTATTCAGGTATAAAGTCGATTTTCTTAAATATGCATATTTAGCAATCGATAACGAAATGTTTCAAATCATTAGTTTTTACATTTTGAAGTTATTTATAATAGACCTTCTTTAACACACTGAAGTCTACATAAAGCCTTAACGGTATAACTGCAGTGCATTTAAAAGAATTCCGTAATCTTATATTTAGGTACAAAGTCGATTTTCTTGTATTTACATATTTAGCAAACGATATCGAAATGCTTCAAATCATAAGTTTAACATATTTAAGTTAATTATTCCCCTCTATCTTGCTGAAGTCTACATAAAGCCTTAACGGCATAACGGCAGTGCGTTTAGAAGAATTCCGTTATCTTATATTTAGGTATAAATTCGATTTTTTTTATATACACATTAAGCAAGCGATATCGAAATGCTTCAAATCATTAGTTTAACATATTTAAGTTAATTAACCTTCTTTAACGTATTGAAGTTGATATAAAGCCATGGCGGCATAACGACAGCACATTTGGAAAAATTCCGTAATCTTATATTTAGGTATAAAGTCGATTTTCTTGTATATACACATTTAGCTATCGATATCGAAATGCTTCAAATCATTAGTTTAACATATTAAGTTAATAAGCTTTTTTTAGCTTAACGAGGTCTACATAAAGCCTTAACGGTATAACGGCAGTGCATTTAGAAGAAATCCGTAATGTTATATTTAGGTATAAATTCGACTTTCTTGTATTTACTCATTTAGCAAGCGATATCGAAATGCTTCAAATCATTAGTTTAACATATTTAAGTTAATTAACCTTCTTTAACGTATTGAAGTTGATATAGAGCCATGGCGGCATAACGACAGCACATTTGGAAAAATTCCGTAATCTTATATTTAGGTATAAAGTCGATTTTCTTGTATATACACATTTAGCTATCGATATCGAAAGCTTCAAATCATTAGTTTAACATATTAAGTTAATAAACATTTATTTAGCTTAATGAGGTCTACATAAAGCCTTAACGGTATAACGGCAGTGCATTTACAAGAAATCCGTAATGTTATAATTTTATATTTAGGTATAAAGTCGATTTTCTTAAATATGCACATTTAGCAATCGATAACGAAATGTTTCAAATCATTAGTTTTACATTTTGAAGTTATTTATAATAGACCTTCTTTAACACACTGAAGTCTACATAAAGCCTTAACGGTATAACTGCAGTGCATTTAAAAGAATTCCGTAATCTTATATTTAGGTACAAAGTCGATTTTCTTGTATTTACATATTTAGCAAACGATATCGAAATGCTTCAAATCATAAGTTTAACATATTTAAGTTAATTATTCCCCTCTATCTTACTGAAGTCTACATAAAGCCTTAACGGCATAACGGCAGTGCATTTGGAAGAGTTCCGTAATCTTATATTTAGGTATAAAGTCGATTTTGTTCAATATACGCATTTAGCAATCGATATCGAAATGCTTCAAATCATTAGTTTAACATATTTAAGTTAACAAACCTTCTTTAACGAACTGAAGTTGACATAAAGCCATGGCGGATTAACGGCAGTGCATTTGGAAGAATTCCGTTATCCTATGTTTAGGTATAAAGTCGATTTTCTTGCATATACTCATTTAGCAATAGATATCGAAATGCTTCAAAACATTAGTTTAGCATAATTAAGTTAATTAACCCTCTTTTTCATACTGAAGTCTACAAAAGCCTTAACGGCTTAACGGCAGTGCATGTAGAAGAATTCCGTTATCTTTTATTCAGGTATAAAGTCGATTTTCTTAAATATACACATTTAGCAATCGATATCGAAATGTTTCAAATCATTAGTTTTACATTTTGAAGTTATTTATAATAGACCTTCTTTAACACACTGAAGTCTACATAAAGCCTTAACGGTATAACTGCAGTGCATTTAGAAGAATTCCGTAATCTTATATTTAGGTACAAAGTCGATTTTCTTGTATTTACATATTTAGCAAACGATATCGAAATGCTTCAAATCATAAGTTTAACATATTTAAGTTAATTATTCCCCTCTATCTTACTGAAGTCTACATCAAGCCTTAACGGCATAACGGCAGTGCGTTTAGAAGAATTCCGTTATCTTATATTTAGGTATAAATTCGATTTTCTTTTATATACACATTTAGCAAGCGATATCGAAATGCTTCAAATCATTAGTTTAACATATTTAAGTTAATTAACCTTCTTTAACGTATTGAAGTTGATATAAAACCATGGCGGCATAACGACAGCACATTTGGAACAATTCCGTAATCTTATATTTCGGTATAAATTCGACTTTCGAAATGCTTCAAATCATAAGTTTAACATATTTAAGTTAATTATTCCCCTCTATCTTACTGAAGTCTACATAAAGCCTTAACGGCATAACGGCAGTGCGTTTAGAAGAATTCCGTTATCGTATATTTAGGTATAAATTCGATTTTCTTTTATATACACATATAGCAAGCGATATCGAAATGCTTCAAATCATTAGTTTAACATATTTAAGTTAATTAATCTTCTTTAACGTATTGAAATTGATATAAAGCCATGGCGGCATAACGACAGTACATTTGGAAGAATTCCGTAGTCTTATATTTAGGCAAAAAGTCGATTTCCTTGTACATACACATTTTGCAATCGATATCGAAATGATTCAAATAACTTGTTTAGCATATTTAAGTTAATTAACCTTCTTTATCTTACTGAAGCTTACATAAAGCCATAACGGCATAACGGCAGTATATTTATATGAATTCCGTTATCTTATATTTAGGTATAAAGTCGATTTTGTTGTACATGCACATTTAGCAATCGATATCGAAATGCTTCAAATCATTAGTTTAACCTATTTAAGTTAATAAACCTTCTTTAACGTATTGAAGGAGATACAAAGCCATGGCGGCATAACGACAGTACATTTGGAACAATTCCGTAATCTTATGTTTAGGTATAAAGTCGATTTTCTTGTATATACACATTTGGCAATCGATATCGAAATGCTTCACATCATTAGTTTAACAGATTTAAGTTAATTTATCCTCTTAATCTTACTGAAGTCTACAAAAGCCTTAACGGCATAACGGCAGTGCATTTGGAAGAGTTCCGTAATATTATATTTAGGTATAAAGTCGATTTTGTTCAATATACGCATTTAGCAATCGATATCGAAATGCTTCAAATCATTAGTTTAACATATTTAAGTTAACAAACCTTCTTTAACGAACTGAAGTTGACATAAAGCCATGGCGGATTAACGGCAGTGCATTTGGAAGAATTCCGTTGTCCTATGTTTAGGTATAAAGTCGATTTTCTTGTATATACTCATTTAGCAATAGATATCGAAATGCTTCAAAACATTAGTTTAGCATAATTAAGTTAATTAACCCTCTTTTTCATACTGAAGTCTACAAAAGCCTTAACGGCTTAACGGCAGTGCATGTAGAAGAATTCCGTTATCTTTTATTCAGGTATAAAGTCGATTTTCTTAAATATACACATTTAGCAATCGATATCGAAATGTTTCAAATCATTAGTTTTACATTTTGAAGTTATTTATAGTAGACCTTCTTTAACACACTGAAGTCTACATAAAGCCTTAACGGTATAACTGCAGTGCATTTAGAAGAATTCCGTAATCTTATATTTAGGTACAAAGTCGATTTTCTTGTATATACACATTTAGCAAGCGATATCGAAATGCTTCAAATCATTAGTTTAACATATTTAAGTTAATTAACCTTCTTTAACGTATTGAAGTTGATATAAAGCCATGGCGGCATAACGACAGCACATTTGGAAAAATTCCGTAATCTTATATTTAGGTATAAAGTCGATTTTCTTGTATATACACATTTAGCAATCGATATCGAAATGCTTCAAATCATTAGTTTAAAATATTTAAGTTAATAAAACTTCTTTAACGTATTGAAGGTGATACAAAGCCATGGCGGCATAACGACAGTACATTTGGAACAATTCCGTAATCTTATATTTCGGTATAAATTCGACTTTCTTGTATTTACTCATTTAGCAAGCGATATCGAAATGCTTCCCATAACTGGTTTAGCATATTTAAGTTAATTAACCTTCTTTATCTTACTGAAGCTTACATAAAGCCATAACGGCATAACGGCAGTATATTTATATGAATTCCCTTATCTTATATTTCGGTATAAATTCGATTTTGTTGTACATACACATTTAGCAATCGATATTGAAATGCTTCAAATCATTAGTTTAAAATATTTAAGTTAATAAAACTTCTTTAACGTATTGAAGGTGATACAAAGCCATGGCGGCATAACGACAGTACATTTGGAACAATTCCGTAATCTTATATTTAGGTATAAAGTCGATTTTCTTGTATATACACATTTAGCAATCGATATCGAAATGCTTCACATCATTAGTTTAACAGATTTAAGTTAATTAATCCTCTTTATCTTACTGAAGTCTACAAAAGCCTTAACGGTATAACGGCAGTGCATTTAGAAGAAATCCGTAATGTTATATTTAGGTATAAATTCGACTTTCTTGTATATACTCATTTAGCTATCGATATCGAAATGCTTTTACATATTTAAGTTAATTAACCTTCTTTAACGCACTGAAGTTGATATAAAGCCATAACGGCAGTGCATTTGGAAGAATTCCGTAATCTTATATTTAGGTATAAATTCGGCTTTCTTGTATATACACATTTAGCAAGCGATATCGAAATGCTTCAAATCATTAGTTTAACATATTTAAGTTAATTAACCTCATACCATAAACAGCCTCGGATGAGAGCCCCCCCTTTTGATGACGACCATGGCAAACGAAATAAGGACTATGATTTGAGGGCATGCACCTGGAATGTCCGGTCCCTTAATTGGGAAGGTGCCGCTGCCCAGCTGGTAGATGTCCTCGTAAAGATAAAGGCTGACATCACCGCCGTCCAAGAAATGCGATGGACGGGACAAGGACAGAGACAAGTAGGTCCTTGTGGCATTTACTACAGTGGCCATATAAAGGAGCGCAAGTTTGGTGTTGGATTCCAAGAGGGAGAGAGACTCCGTCGCCGAGTACTATCATTCACTCCGGAGAATGAACGTCTAGCCACAATCCGCATCAAAGCGAGGTTCTTCAACATATCGCTGATTTGCGCCCACGCCCCGACGGAAGAGAAGGACGATGTGACCAAGGATGCCTTTTATGAGTGCTTGGAGCGCACTTATGAGAGATGCCCCCGCCACGATGTCAAAATCGTGCTTGGCGACTTTAACGCCAGGGTGGGCAAAGAAGGTATCTTTGGCACTACGGTCGGTAAATTCAGCCTCCACGAGGAAACATCCCCAAATGGGTTGAGGCTGATCGACTTCGCCGGGGCCCGAAATATGGTTATCTGTAGTACTAGATTCCAGCAAAAGAAGATTCATCAAGCTACCTGGCAGTCTCCGGATCGAAAAAACCACCAACCAGATCGATCATGTCGTGATAGACGGAAGACACGTCTCCAGTGTTTTAGATGTGCGTGCACTCCGAGGTCCTTACATCGACTCGGACCACTATATTGTTGCAGCCAAAATTCGCACCCGCCTCTGTGCAGCAAAAAACGCACACCAACAAACACAAGGAAGGTTCGACGTCGAGAAGCTGCAATCACAACAGACAGCCGAACGATTTTCTACTCGGCTTGCACTCCTGCTCTCTGAGAGCACTCGTCAACAACTCGGTATAAGGCAACTGTGGGATGGCATCTCAAACTCCTTACGTACAGCTGCAACCGAAACCATTGGTTTTCGAAAAGTGCAAAAGAACAGCTGGTACGACGAGGAGTGCCGTGTCGCAGCGGAGAGAAAACAGGCTGCCTACCTCGCAACGTTACGATCGACCACAACACGTGCAGGATGGGATAGATACCGAGAGTTGAAGAGGGAAGCAAGACGTAGACAGAAAAAGAAAGAGGGCGAAATGCGTGAATACGAAGAGCTTGATAAGCTGGCCGACAGGGGTAATGCTCGAAAACTCTACGAAAAGATGCGGCGACTTACAGAAGGTTTCAAGACCGGAGCATACTCTTGTAGAACCCCCAAAGGTGATCTAGTCACCGATGCCCAAAGCATACTTAAATTATGGAGGGAACACTTCTCCAGCCTGCTGAATGGCAGTGAACGTACAACGCCAGGAGAAGGCGAACCCGATTCCCCAATCGATGACGATGGAGCAGACGTTCCATTGCCCGACCATGAAGAGGTTCGAATAGCAATTGCCCGCCTGAAGAACAACAAAGTGGCAGGGGCCGACGGATTGCCGGCCGAGCTATTCAAACACGGCGGCGAAGAACTGGTAAGGAGCATGCATCAGCTTCTTTGTAAAATATGGACGGACGAAAGCATGCCCAACGATTGGAATTTAGGTGTGCTATGCCCAATACATAAAAAAGGAGACCCCAAAATCTGCGCCAACTACCGTGGGATTAGCCTCCTCAACATCGCATATAAGGTTCTGTCGAGCGTATTGTGTGAAAGATTAAAGCCCACCGTCAACAAACTGATTGGACCTTATCAGTGTGGCTTTAGACCTGGCAAATCAACAACCGACCAGATATTCACGATGCGCCAAATCTTGGAAAAGACCCGTGAAAGGAGAATCGACACACACCACCTCTTCGTCGATTTCAAAGCTGCTTTCGACAGCACGAAAAGGAGCTGCCTCTATGCCGCGATGTCTGAATTTGGTATCCGCAAAACTAATTCGGCTGTGTAAACTGACGCTGCGCAAAACTCAAAGCTCCGTCTGGATCGGGAAGGACCTCTCCGAGCCGTTCGATACCAAACGAGGTTTCAGACAAGGCGACTCCCTATCGTGCGACTTTTTCAATCTTCTTCTGGAGAAAATTATTCGAGCTGCAGAACTGAATTGAGCAGGTACAATCTTTTATAAGAGTGTACAGCTACTAGCGTATGCCGATGATATTGATATAATCGGCCTCAACACCCGCGCCGTTAGTTCTGCTTTCTCCAGACTTAACAAGGAAGCAACACAAGTGGGTCTGGCAGTGAACGAGGGCAAGACGAAATATCTCCTGTCATCAAACAAACAGTCGTCGCACTCGCGACTTGGCTCCCACGTCACTGTTGACAGTCATAACTTTGAAGTTGTAGATAATTTCGTCTATCTTGGAACCAGCTTAAACACCACCAACAATGTCAGCCTGGAAATCCAACGCAGGATTACTCTTGCCAACAGGTGCTACTTCGGACTGAGTAGGCAATTGAAAAGTAAAGTCCTCTCTCGACGAACAAAAACCAAACTCTATAAGTCGCTCATAATTCCCGTCCTGCTATACGGTGCAGAGGCCTGGACGATGACAACAACCGATGAGTCGAACTTAAGAGTTTTCGAGAGAAAGGTTCTGCGAAAGATTTATGGTCCTTTGCGCGTTGGCCACGGTGAATACCGCATTCGATGGAACGATGAGCTGTACGAGATATACGACGACATTGACATAGTTCAGCGAATTAAAAGACAGCGGCTATGCTGGCTAGGTCATGTTGTCCGGATGGATGAAACCACGCCAGCTCTGAAGTATTCGACGCAGTACCCGCCGCAGGAAGCAGAGGAAGAGGAAGACCTCCACTCCGTTGGAAGGACCAAGTGGAGAAGGACCTGGCTTCGCTTGGAATATCCAATTGGCGCCACGTAGCGAGGAGAAGAAACGAGTGGCGCGCTGTTATTGACTCGGCTATAATCGCGTAAGCGGTGCCTACGCCAGTAAAGAAGAAGAAGAACCTTCTTTAACGTATTGAAGTTGATATAAAGCCATGGCGGCATAACGACAGTACATTTGGAAAAATTCCGTAATCTTATATTTAGGTATAAAGTCGATTTTCTTGTATATACACATTTAGCTAGCGATATCGAAATGCTTCAAATCATTAGTTTAACATGTTAAGTTAATAAACATTTTTTAGCTTAATGAGGTCTACATAAAGCCTTAACGGTATAACGGCCGTGCATTTAGAAGAAATCCGTAATGTTATAATTTTATATTTAGGTATAAATTCGACTTTCTTGTATATACTCATTTAGCAAGCGATATCGAAATGCTTCAAATCATTAGTTTAACATATTTAAGTTAATTAACTTTCCTTAACGCATTGATGTTGATACAAAGCCATGGCGGCATAACGACAGCACATTTGGAAAAATTCCGTAATCTTATATTTAGGTATAAAGTCGATTTTCTTGTATATACACATTTAGCTATCGATATCGAAATGCTTCAAATCATTAGTTTAACATATTTAAGTTAATTAACCTTCTTTAACGCACTGAAGTTGATATAAAGCCATAACGGCAGTGCATTTGCAAGAATTCCGTAATCTTATATTTAGGTATAAATTCGACTTTCTTGTATATACTCATTTAGCACGCGATATCGAAATGCTTCAAATCATTAGTTTAACATATTTATGTTAATTAACCTTCTTTAACGTATTAAAGTTGATATAAAGCCATGGCGGCATAACGACAGCACACTTGGAAAAATTCCGTAATCTTATATTTAGGTATAAAGTCGATTTTCTTGTATATACACATTTAGCTATCGATATCGAAATGCTTCAAATCATTAGTTTAACATATTAAGTTAATAAACATTTTTTAGCTTAATGAGGTCTACATAAAGCCTTAACGGTATAACGGCCGTGCATTTAGAAAAAATCCGTAATGTTATATTTAGGTATAAATTCGACTTTCTTGTATATACTCATTTAGCAAGCGATATCGAAATGCTTCAAATCATTAGTTTAACATATTTAAAATAACTAACCTTCTTTAACGTATTGTAGTTGATACAAACCATGGCGGCATAACGACAGTACATTTGGAAGAATTTCGTAACCTTATATTTAGGTATAAAGTCGATTTTCTTGTATATACACATTTAGCAATCGATATCGAAATGCCTCAAATCATTAGTTTAACATATTAAGTTAATAAACATTTTTCAGCTTAAAGAGGTCTACATAAAGCCTTAACGGTATAACGGCAGTGCATTTAGAAGAAATCCGTAATGTTATAATTTTATATTTAGGTATAAATTCGACTTTCTTGTATATACTCATTTAGCAAGCGATATCGAAATGCTTCAAATCATTAGTTTAACATATTTAAGTTAATTAACCTTCTTTAACGTATTGAAGTTGATATAAAGCCATGGCGGCATAACGACAGCACATTTGGAAAAATTCCGTAATCTTATATTTAGGTATAAAGTCGATTTTCTTGTATATACACACTTAGCAATCGATATCGAAATGCTTCACATCATTAGTTTAACAGATTTAAGTTAGTAAACCTTCTTTAACGATCTGAAGTTGGCATAACGGCAGTGGATGTAGAAGAATTCCATAATCTTATATTTAGGTATAAAGTCGATTTTCTTTTATATACATATTTAGCTATCGATATCGAAATGCTTCAAATCATTAGTTTAACATATTTAAGTTAATTAAGTTGTTATAAAGCCATGGCGGCATAACGACAGCACATTTGCAAAAATTCCGTAATCTTATATTTAGGTATAAAGTCGATTTTCTTTTATATACACATTTAGCTATCGATATCGAAATGCTTTAAATCATTAGTTTAACATATTTAAGTTAATTAACCTTCTTTAACGCACTGAAGTTGATAAAAAGCCATAACGGCGGTGCATTTGGAAGAATTCCGTAATCTTATATTTAGGTATAAAGTGGATTTTCTTTTATATACACATTTTCATATCGATATCGAAATGCTTCAAATCATTAGTTTAACATATTAAGTTAATAAACATTTTTTAGCTTAATGAGGTCTACATAAAGCCTTAACGGTATAACGGCAGTGCATTTAGAAGAAATCCGTAATGTTATATTTTTATATTTAGGTATAAATTCGACTTTCTTGTATATACTCATTTAGCAAGCGATATCGAAATGCTTCAAATCATTAGTTTAACATATTTAAGTTAATTAACCTTCCTTAACGTATTGAAGTTGATACAAAGCCATGGCGGCATAACGACAGCACATTTGGAAAAATTCCGTAATCTTATATTTAGGTATAAAGTCGATTTTCTTGTATATACACATTTAGCTATCGATATCGAAATGCTTAAAATCATTAGTTTAACATATTTAAGTTAATTAACCTTCTTTAACGCACTGAAGTTGATAAAAAAGCCATAACGGCAGTGCATTTGCAAGAATTCCGTAACCTTATATTTAGGTATAAATTCGACTTTCTTGTATATACTCATTTAGCAAGCGATATCGAAATGCTTCAAATCATTAGTTTAACATATTTATGTTAATCAACCTTCTTTAACGTATTGAAGTTGATATAAAGCCATGGCGGCATAACGACAGCACACTTGGAAAAATTCCGTAATCTTATATTTAGGTATAAAGTCGATTTTCTTGTATATACACATTTAGCTATCGATATCGAAATGCTTCAAATCATTAGTTTAACATATTAAGTTAATAAACATTTTTTAGCTTAATGAGGTCTACATAAAGCCTTAACGGTATAACGGCCGTGCATTTAGAAGAAATCCGTAATGTTATATTTAGGTATAAATTCGACTTTCTTGTATATACTCATTTAGCAAGCGATATCGAAATGCTTCAAATCATTAGTTTAACATATTTAAAATAACTAACCTTCTTTAACGTATTGTAGTTGATACAAACCATGGCGGCAAAACGACAGTACATTTGGAAGAATTCCGTAACCTTATATTTAGGTATAAAGTCGATTTTCTTGTATATACACATTTAGCAATCGATATCGAAATGCCTCAAATCATTAGTTTAACATATTAAGTTAAAAAACATTTTTTAGCTTAATGAGGTATACATAAAGCCTTAACGGTATAACGGCAGTGCATTTAGAAGAAATCCGTAATGTTATATTCAGGTATAAATTCGACTTTCTTGTATATACTCATTTAGCAAGCGATATCGAAATGCTTCAAATCATTAGTTTAACATATTTAAGTTAATTAACCTTCTTTAACGTATTGAAGTTGATATAAAGCCATGGCGGCATAACGACAGTACATTTGGAAGAATTCCGCAGTCTTATATTTAGGCATAAAGTCGTTTTTCTTGTACATACACATTTTGCAATCGATATCGAAATGATTCAAATAACTGGTTTAGCATATTTAAGTTAATTAACCTTCTTTATCTTACTGAAGCTTACATAAAGCCATAACGGCATAACGGCAGTATATTTATATGAACTCCGTTATCTTATATTTAGGTATAAAGTCGATTTTGTTGTACATATACATTTAGCAATCGATATCGAAATGCTTAAAATCATTAGTTTAACATATTTAAGTTAATAAAACTTCTTTAACGTATTGAAGGTGATACAAAGCCATGGCGGCATAACTACAGTACATTTGGAACAATTCCGTAATCTTATATTTAGGTATAAAGTCGATTTTCTTGTATATACACATTTAGCTATCCATATCGAAATGCTTCAAATCATTAGTTTAACATATTAAGTTAATAAACATTTTTTTAGCTTAATGAGGTCTACATAAAGCCTTAACGGTATAACGGCAGTGCATTTAGAAGAAATCCGTAATGTTATAATTTTATATTTAGGTATAAAGTCGATTTTATTGTATTTACTCATTTAGCAAGCGTTATCGAAATGCTTCAAATCATTAGTTTAACATATTTAAGTTAATTAACCTTCTTTAACGCACTGAAGTTGACATAAAGCCATAACGGCAGTGCATTTGGAAGAATTCCGTAATCTTATATTTAGGTATAAAGTAGATTTTCTTTTATAGACACATTAACATATCGATATCGAAATGCTTCAAATCATTAGTTTAACATATTAAGTTAATAAGCATTTTTTAGCTTAATGAGGTCTACATAAAGCCTTAACGGTATAACGGCCGTGCATTTAGAAGAAATCCGTAATGTTATATTTAGGTATATATTCGACTTTCTTGTATATACTCATTTAGCAAGCGATATCGAAATGCTTCAAATCATAAGTTTAACATATTTAAGTTAATTAACCTTCTTTAACGTATTGAAGTTGATATAAAGCCATGACGGCATAACGACAGTACATTTGGAAGAATTCCGCAGTCTTATATTTAGGCATAAAGTCGATTTTCTTGTACATACACATTTGCAATCGATATCGAAATGATTCAAATAACTGGTTTAGCATATTTAAGTTAATTAACCTTCTTTATCTTACTGACGCTTACATAAAGCCATAACGGCATAACGGCAGTATATTTATATGAATTCCTTTAATCTTATATTTAGGTATAAAGTCGATTTTGTTGTACATATACATTTAGCAATCGATATCGAAATGCTTCAAATCATTAGTTTAACATATTTAAGTTAATAAAACTTCTTTAACGTATTGAAGGTGATACAAAGCCATGGCGGCATAACGACAGTACATTTGGAACAATTCCGTAATCTTATATTTCGGTATAAATTCGACTTTCTTGTATTTACTCATTTAGCAAGCGATATCGAAATGCTTCAAATCATTAGTTTAACATATTTATGTTAATCAACCTTCTTTAACGTATTGAAGTTGATATAAAGCCATGGCGGCATAACGACAGCACACTTGGAAAAATTCCGTAATCTTATATTTAGGTATAAAGTCGATTTTCTTGTATATACACATTTAGCTATCGATATCGAAATGCTTCAAATCATTAGTTTAACATATTAAGTTAATAAACATTTTTTAGCTTAATGAGGTCTAAAATAAAGCCTTAACGGTATAACGGCAGTGCATTTAGAAGAAATCCGTAATGTTATATTTAGGTATAAATTCGACTTTCTTGTATATACTCATTTAGCAAGCGATATCGAAATGCTTCAAATCATTAGTTTAACATATTTAAGTTAATTAACCTTCTTTAACGTATTGAAGTTGATATAAAGCCATGGCGGCATAACGACAGTACATTTGGAAGAATTCCGTAGTCTTATATTTAGGCATAAAGTCGATTTCCTTGTACATTTACATTTTGCAATCGATATCGAAATGATTCAAATAACTGGTTTAGCATATTTAAGTTAATTAACCTTCTTTATCTTACTGAAGCTTACATAAAGCCAAAAACGGCATAACGGCAGTATATTTATATGAACTCCGTTATCTTATATTTAGGTATAAAGTCGATTTTGTTGTACATATACATTTAGCAATCGATATCGAAATGCTTCAAATCATTAGTTTAACATATTTAAGTTAATAAAACTTCTTTAACGTATTGAAGGTGATACAAAGCCATGGCGGCATAACGACAGTACATTTGGAACAATTCCGTAATCTTATATTTCGGTATAAATTCGACTTTCTTGTATTTACTCATTTAGCAAGCGATATCGAAATGCTTCCCATAACTGGTTTAGCATATTTAAGTTAATTAACCTTCTTTATCTTACTGAAGCTTACATAAAGCCATAACGGCATAACGGCAGTATATTTATATGAATTCCCTTATCTTATATTTCGGTATAAATTCGATTTTGTTGTAACTACATACACATTTAGCAATCGATATTGAAATGCTTCAAATCATTATTTTAAAAAATATTTAAGTTAATAAAACTTCTTTAACGTATTGAAGGTGATACAAAGCCATGGCGGCATAACGACAGTACATTTGGAACAATTCCGTAATCTTATATTTAGGTATAAAGTCGATTTTCTTGTATATACACATTTAGCAATCGATATCGAAATGCTTCACATCATTAGTTTAACAGATTTAAGTTAATTAATCCTCTTTATCTTACTGAAGTCTACAAAAGCCTTAACGGTATAACGGCAGTGCATTTAGAAGAAATCCGTAATGTTATATTTAGGTATAAATTCGACTTTCTTGTATATACTCATTTAGCTATCGATATCGAAATGCTTTTACATATTTAAGTTAATTAACCTTCTTTAACGCACTGAAGTTGATATAAAGCCATAACGGCAGTGCATTTGGAAGAATTCCGTAATCTTATTTTTTAGGTATAAATTCGGCTTTCTTGTATATACTCATTTAGCAAGCGATATCGAAATGCTTCAAATCATTAGTTTAACATATTTAAGTTAATTAACCTCATACCATAAACAGCCTCGGATGAGAGCCCCCCCTTTTGATGACGACCATGGCAAACGAAATAAGGACTATGATTTGAGGGCATGCACCTGGAATGTCCGGTCCCTTAATTGGGAAGGTGCCGCTGCCCAGCTGGTAGATGTCCTCGTAAAGATAAAGGCTGACATCACCGCCGTCCAAGAAATGCGATGGACGGGACAAGGACAGAGACAAGTAGGTCCTTGTGGCATTTACTACAGTGGCCATATAAAGGAGCGCAAGTTTGGTGTTGGATTCCAAGAGGGAGAGAGACTCCGTCGCCGAGTACTATCATTCACTCCGGAGAATGAACGTCTAGCCCCAATCCGCATCAAAGCGAGGTTCTTCAACATATCGCTGATTTGCGCCCACGCCCCGACGGAAGAGAAGGACGATGTGACCAAGGATGCCTTTTATGAGTGCTTGGAGCGCACTTATGAGAGATGCCCCCGCCACGATGTCAAAATCGTGCTTGGCGACTTTAACGCCAGGGTGGGCAAAGAAGGTATCTTTGGCACTACGGTCGGTAAATTCAGCCTCCACGAGGAAACATCCCCAAATGGGTTGAGGCTGATCGACTTCGCCGGGGCCCGAAATATGGTTATCTGTAGTACTAGATTCCAGCAAAAGAAGATTCATCAAGCTACCTGGCAGTCTCCGGATCGAAAAACCACCAACCAGATCGATCATGTCGTGATAGACGGAAGACACGTCTCCAGTGTTTTAGATGTGCGTGCACTCCGAGGTCCTTACATCGACTCGGACCACTATATTGTTGCAGCCAAAATTCGCACCCGCCTCTGTGCAGCAAAAAACGCACACCAACAAACACAAGGAAGGTTCGACGTCGAGAAGCTGCAATCACAACAGACAGCCGAACGATTTTCTACTCGGCTTGCACTCCTGCTCTCTGAGAGCACTCGTCAACAACTCGGTATAAGGCAACTGTGGGATGGCATCTCAAACTCCTTACGTACAGCTGCAACCGAAACCATTGGTTTTCGAAAAGTGCAAAAGAACAGCTGGTACGACGAGGAGTGCCGTGTCGCAGCGGAGAGAAAACAGGCTGCCTACCTCGCAACGTTACGATCGACCACAACACGTGCAGGATGGGATAGATACCGAGAGTTGAAGAGGGAAGCAAGACGTAGACAGAAAAAGAAAGAGGGCGAAATGCGTGAATACGAAGAGCTTGATAAGCTGGCCGACAGGGGGAATGCTCGAAAACTCTACGAAAAGATGCGGCGACTTACAGAAGGTTTCAAGACCGGAGCATACTCTTGTAGAACCCCCAAAGGTGATCTAGTCACCGATGCCCAAAGCATACTTAAATTATGGAGGGAACACTTCTCCAGCCTGCTGAATGGCAGTGAACGTACAACGCCAGGAGAAGGCGAACCCGATTCCCCAATCGATGACGATGGAGCAGACGTTCCATTGCCCGACCATGAAGAGGTTCGAATAGCAATTGCCCGCCTGAAGAACAACAAAGTGGCAGGGGCCGACGGATTGCCGGCCGAGCTATTCAAACACGGCGGCGAAGAACTGGTAAGGAGCATGCATCAGCTTCTTTGTAAAATATGGACGGACGAAAGCATGCCCAACGATTGGAATTTAGGTGTGCTATGCCCAATACATAAAAAAGGAGACCCCAAAATCTGCGCCAACTACCGTGGGATTAGCCTCCTCAACATCGCATATAAGGTTCTGTCGAGCGTATTGTGTGAAAGATTAAAGCCCACCGTCAACAAACTGATTGGACCTTATCAGTGTGGCTTTAGACCTGGCAAATCAACAACCGACCAGATATTCACGATGCGCCAAATCTTGGAAAAGACCCGTGAAAGGAGAATCGACACACACCACCTCTTCGTCGATTTCAAAGCTGCTTTCGACAGCACGAAAAGGAGCTGCCTCTATGCCGCGATGTCTGAATTTGGTATCCGCAAAAAATAATTCGGCTGTGTAAACTGACGCTGCGCAAAACTCAAAGCTCCGTCTGGATCGGGAAGGACCTCTCCGAGCCGTTCGATACCAAACGAGGTTTCAGACAAGGCGACTCCCTATCGTGCGACTTTTTCAATCTTCTTCTGGAGAAAATTATTCGAGCTGCAGAACTGAATTGAGCAGGTACAATCTTCTATAAGAGTGTACAGCTACTAGCGTATGCCGATGATATTGATATAATCGGCCTCAACACCCGCGCCGTTAGTTCTGCTTTCTCCAGACTTAACAAGGAAGCAACACAAGTGGGTCTGGCAGTGAACGAGGGCAAGACGAAATATCTCCTGTCATCAAACAAACAGTCGTCGCACTCGCGACTTGGCTCCCACGTCACTGTTGACAGTCATAACTTTGAAGTTGTAGATAATTTCGTCTATCTTGGAACCAGCTTAAACACCACCAACAATGTCAGCCTGGAAATCCAACGCAGGATTACTCTTGCCAACAGGTGCTACTTCGGACTGAGTAGGCAATTGAAAAGTAAAGTCCTCTCTCGACGAACAAAAACCAAACTCTATAAGTCGCTCATAATTCCCGTCCTGCTATACGGTGCAGAGGCCTGGACGATGACAACAACCGATGAGTCGAACTTAAGAGTTTTCGAGAGAAAGGTTCTGCGAAAGATTTATGGTCCTTTGCGCGTTGGCCACGGTGAATACCGCATTCGATGGAACGATGAGCTGTACGAGATATACGACGACATTGACATAGTTCAGCGAATTAAAAGACAGCGGCTATGCTGGCTAGGTCATGTTGTCCGGATGGATGAAACCACGCCAGCTCTGAAGTATTCGACGCAGTACCCGCCGCAGGAAGCAGAGGAAGAGGAAGACCTCCACTCCGTTGGAAGGACCAAGTGGAGAAGGACCTGGCTTCGCTTGGAATATCCAATTGGCGCCACGTAGCGAGGAGAAGAAACGAGTGGCGCGCTGTTATTGACTCGGCTATAATCGCGTAAGCGGTGCCTACGCCAGTAAAGAAGAAGAAGAACCTTCTTTAACGTATTGAAGTTGATATAAAGCCATGGCGGCATAACGACAGTACATTTGGAAAAATTCCGTAATCTTATATTTAGGTATAAAGTCGATTTTCTTGTATATACACATTTAGCTAGCGATATCGAAATGCTTCAAATCATTAGTTTAACATGTTAAGTTAATAAACATTTTTTAGCTTAATGAGGTCTACATAAAGCCTTAACGGTATAACGGCCGTGCATTTAGAAGAAATCCGTAATGTTATAATTTATATTTAGGTATTAGTGTTATGTGTAAATTCGACTTTCTTGTATATACTCATTTAGCAAGCGATATCGAAATGCTTCAAATCATTAGTTTAACATATTTAAGTTAATTAACTTTCCTTAACGCATTGATGTTGATACAAAGCCATGGCGGCATAACGACAGCACATTTGGAAAAATTCCGTAATCTTATATTTAGGTATAAAGTCGATTTTCTTGTATATACACATTTAGCTATCGATATCGAAATGCTTCAAATCATTAGTTTAACATATTTAAGTTAATTAACCTTCTTTAACGCACTGAAGTTGATATAAAGCCATAACGGCAGTGCATTTGCAAGAATTCCGTAATCTTATATTTAGGTATAAATTCGACTTTCTTGTATATACTCATTTAGCAAGCGATATCGAAATGCTTCAAATCATTAGTTTAACATATTTAAGTTAATTAACCTTCTTTAACGTATTGAAGTTGATATAAAGCCATGGCGGCATAACGACAGCACATTTGGAAAAATTCCGTAATCTTATATTTAGGTATAAAGTCGATTTTCTTGTATATACACACTTAGCAATCGATATCGAAATGCTTCACATCATTAGTTTAACAGATTTAAGTTAGTAAACCTTCTTTAACGATCTGAAGTTGGCATAACGGCAGTGGATGTAGAAGAATTCCATAATCTTATATTTAGGTATAAAGTCGATTTTCTTTTATATACATATTTAGCTATCGATATCGAAATGCTTCAAATCATTAGTTTAACATATTTAAGTTAATTAAGTTGTTATAAAGCCATGGCGGCATAACGACAGCACATTTGCAAAAATTCCGTAATCTTATATTTAGGTATAAAGTCGATTTTCTTTTATATACACATTTAGCTATCGATATCGAAATGCTTTAAATCATTAGTTTAACATATTTAAGTTAATTAACCTTCTTTAACGCACTGAAGTTGATAAAAAGCCATAACGGCGGTGCATTTGGAAGAATTCCGTAATCTTATATTTAGGTATAAAGTGGATTTTCTTTTATATACACATTTACATATCGATATCGAAATGCTTCAAATCATTAGTTTAACATATTAAGTTAATAAACATTTTTTAGCTTAATGAGGTCTACATAAAGCCTTAACGGTATAACGGCAGTGCATTTAGAAGAAATCCGTAATGTTATATTTCTATATTTAGGTATAAATTCGACTTTCTTGTATATACTCATTTAGCAAGCGATATCGAAATGCTTCAAATCATTAGTTTAACATATTTAAGTTAATTAATCTTCCTTAACGTATTGAAGTTGATACAAAGCCATGGCGGCATAACGACAGCACATTTGGAAAAATTCCGTAATCTTATATTTAGGTATAAAGTCGATTTTCTTGTATATACACATTTAGCTATCGATATCGAAATGCTTAAAATCATTAGTTTAACATATTTAAGTTAATTAACCTTCTTTAACGCACTGAAGTTGATATAAAGCCATAACGGCAGTGCATTTGCAAGAATTCCGTAACCTTATATTTAGGTATAAATTCGACTTTCTTGTATATACTCATTTAGCAAGCGATATCGAAATGCTTCAAATCATTAGTTTAACATATTTATGTTAATCAACCTTCTTTAACGTATTGAAGTTGATATAAAGCCATGGCGGCATAACGACAGCACACTTGGAAAAATTCCGTAACCTTATATTTAGGTATAAAGTCGATTTTCTTGTATATACACATTTAGCTATCGATATCGAAATGCTTCAAATCATTAGTTTAACATATTAAGTTAATAAACATTTTTTAGCTTAATGAGGTCTACATAAAGCCTTAACGGTATAACGGCCGTGCATTTAGAAGAAATCCGTAATGTTATATTTAGGTATAAATTCGACTTTCTTGTATATACTCATTTAGCAAGCGATATCGAAATGCTTCAAATCATTAGTTTAACATATTTAAAATAACTAACCTTCTTTAACGTATTGTAGTTGATACAAACCATGGCGGCAAAACGACAGTACATTTGGAAGAATTCCGTAACCTTATATTTAGGTATAAAGTCGATTTTCTTGTATATACACATTTAGCAATCGATATCGAAATGCCTCAAATCATTAGTTTAACATATTAAGTTAATAAACATTTTTTAGCTTAATGAGGTATAAATAAAGCCTTAACGGTATAACGGCAGTGCATTTAGAAGAAATCCGTAATGTTATATTTAGGTATAAATTCGACTTTCTTGTATATACTCATTTAGCAAGCGATATCGAAATGCTTCAAATCATTAGTTTAACATATTTAAGTTAATTGACCTTCTTTAACGTATTGAAGTTGATATAAAGCCATGGCGGCATAACGACAGTACATTTGGAAGAATTCCGCAGTCTTATATTTAGGCATAAAGTCGATTTTCTTGTACATACACATTTTGCAATCGATATCGAAATGATTCAAATAACTGGTTTAGCATATTTAAGTTAATTAACCTTCTTTATCTTACTGAAGCTTACATAAAGCCATAACGGCATAACGGCAGTATATTTATATGAACTCCGTTATCTTATATTTAGGTATAAAGTCGATTTTGTTGTACACATACATTTAGCAATCGATATCGAAATGCTTCAAATCATTAGTTTAACATATTTAAGTTAATAAAACTTCTTTAACGTATTGAAGGTGATACAAAGCCATGGCGGCATAACTACAGTACATTTGGAACAATTCCGTAATCTTATATTTAGGTATAAAGTCGATTTTCTTGTATATACACATTTAGCTATCCATATCGAAATGCTTCAAATCATTAGTTTAACATATTAAGTTAATAAACATTTTTTTAGCTTAATGAGGTCTACATAAAGCCTTAACGGTATAACGGCAGTGCATTTAGAAGAAATCCGTAATGTTATAATTTTATATTTAGGTATAAAGTCGATTTTATTGTATTTACTCATTTAGCAAGCGTTATCGAAATGCTTCAAATCATTAGTTTAACATATTTAAGTTAATTAACCTTCTTTAACGTATTGAAGTTGACATAAAGCCATAACGGCAGTGCATTTGGAAGAATTCCGTAATCTTATATTTAGGTATAAAGTAGATTTTCTTTTATAGACACATTAACATATCGATATCGAAATGCTTCAAATCATTAGTTTAACATATTAAGTTAATAAGCATTTTTTAGCTTAATGAGGTCTACATAAAGCCTTAACGGTATAACGGCCGTGCATTTAGAAGAAATCCGTAATGTTATATTTAGGTATATATTCGACTTTCTTGTATATACTCATTTAGCAAGCGATATCGAAATGCTTCAAATCATAAGTTTAACATATTTAAGTTAATTAATCTTCTTTAACGTATTGAAGTTGATATAAAGCCATGACGGCATAACGACAGTACATTTGGAAGAATTCCGCAGTCTTATATTTAGGCATAAAGTCGATTTTCTTGTACATACACATTTGCAATCGATATCGAAATGATTCAAATAACTGGTTTAGCATATTTAAGTTAATTAACCTTCTTTATCTTACTGACGCTTACATAAAGCCATAACGGCATAACGGCAGTATATTTATATGAATTCCGTTATCTTATATTTAGGTATAAAGTCGATTTTGTTGTACATACACATTTAGCAATCGATATCGAAATGCTTCAAATCATTAGTTTAACATATTTAAGTTAATAAAACTTCTTTAACGTATTGAAGGTGATACGAAGCCATGGCGGCATAACGACAGCACACTTGGAAGAATTCCGTAATCTTATATTTAGGTATAAAGTCGATTTTCTTGTATATTTAAGTTAATTAACCTTCTTTAACGCACTGAAGTTGATATAAAGCCATAACGGCAGTGCATTTGGAAGAATTCCGTAATCTTATATTTAGGTATAAATTCGACTTTCTTGTATATACTCATTTAGAAAGCGATATCGAAATGCTTCAAATCATTAGTTTAACCTATTTAAGTTAATTAGCCTTCTTTAACGTATTGAAGTTGATATAAAGCCATGGCGGCATAACGACAGCACATTTGGAAAAATTCCGTAATCTTATATTTAGGTATAAAGTCGATTTCTTGTATATACACATTTAGCTATCGATATCGAAATGCTTCAAATCATTAGTTTAACATATTAAGTTAATAAACATTTTTTAGCTTAATGAGGTCTACATAAAGCCTTAACGGTATAACGGCAGTGCATTTAGAAGAAATCCGTAATGTTATATTTAGGTATAAATTCGACTTTCTTGTATATACTCATTTAGCAAGCGATATCGAAATTCTTCAAATCATTAGTTTAACATATTTAAGTTAATTAACCTTCTTTAACGTATTGAAGTTGATATAAAGCCATGGCGGCATAACGACAGCACATTTGGAAAAATTCCGTAATCTTATATTTAGGTATAAAGTCGATTTTCTTGTATAAACACATTTAGCTATCGATATCGAAATGCTTCAAATCATTAGTTTAACATATTAAGTTAATAAACATTTTTTTAGCTTAATGAGGTCTACATAAAGCCTTAACGGTATAACGGCAGTGCATTTAGAAGAAATCCGTAATGTTATATTTAGGTATAAATTCGACTTTCTTGTATATACTCATTTAGCAAGCGATATCGAAATGCTTCAAATCATTAGTTTAACATATTTAAGTTAATTAACCTTCTTTAACGTATTGAAGTTGATATAAAGCCATGGCGGCATAACGACAGTACATTTGGAAGAATTCCGTAGACTTATATTTAGGCATAAAGTCGATTTCCTTGTACATTTACATTTTGCAATCGATATCGAAATGATTCAAATAACTGGTTTAGCATATTTAAGTTAATTAACCTTCTTTATCTTACTGAAGCTTACATAAAGCCATAACGGCATAACGGCAGTATATTTATATGAACTCCGTTATCTTATATTTAGGTATAAAGTCGATTTTGTTGTACATATACATTTAGCAATCGATATCGAAATGCTTCAAATCATTAGTTTAACATATTTAAGTTAATAAAACTTCTTTAACGTATTGAAGGTGATACAAAGCCATGGCGGCATAACGACAGTACATTTGGAACAATTCCGTAATCTTATATTTAGGTATAAAGTCGATTTTCTTGTATATACACATTTAGAAATCGATATCGAAATGCTTCACATCATTAGTTTAACAGATTTAAGTTAGTAAACCTTCTTTAACGATCTGAAGTTGGCATAACGGCAGTGGATGTAGAAGAATTCCATAATCTTATATTTAGTTATGAAGTCGATTTTCTTTTATATACATATTTAGCTATCGATATCGAAATGCTTCAAATCATTAGTTTAACATATTTAAGTTAATTAAGTTGATATAAAGCCATGGCGGCATAACGACAGCACATTTGCAAAAATTCTGTAATCTTATATTTAGGTATAAAGTCGATTTTCTTTTATATACACATTTAGCTATCGATATCGATATGCTTCAAATCATTAGTTTAACATATTTAAGTTAATTAACCTTCTTTAACGCACTGAAGTTGATATAAAGCCATAACGGCAGTGCATTTGGAAGAATTCCGTAATCTTATATTTAGGTATAAAGTGGATTTTCTTTTATATACACATTTTCATATCGATATCGAAATGCTTCAAATCATTAGTTTAACATATTAAGTTAATAAACATTTTTTAGCTTAATGAGGTCTACATAAAGCCTTAACGGCATAACGGCAGTGCATTTAGAAGAAATCCGTAATGTTATAATTTTATATTTAGGTATAAATTCGACTTTCTTGTATATACTCATTTAGCAAGCGATATCGAAATTCTTCAAATCATTAGTTTAACATATTTAAGTTAATTAACCTTCCTTAACGTATTGAAGTTGATACAAAGCCATGGCGGCATAACGACAGCACATTTGGAAAAATTCCGTAATCTTATATTTAGGTATAAAGTCGACTTTCTTGTATATACACATTTAGCTATCGATATCGAAATGCTTCAAATCATTAGTTTAACATATTTAAGTTAATTAACCTTCTTTAACGCACTGAAGTTGATATAAAGCCATAACGGCAGTGCATTTGCAAGAATTCCGTAACCTTATATTTAGGTATAAATTCGACTTTCTTGTATATACTCATTTAGCAAGCGATATCGAAATGCTTCAAATCATTAGTTTAACATATTTAAGTTAATTAACCTTCTTTAACGTATTGAAGTTGATATAAAGCCATGGCGGCATAACGACAGCACACTTGGAAAAATTCCGTAATCTTATATTTAGGTATAAAGTCGATTTTCTTGTATATACACATTTAGCTATCGATATCGAAATGCTTCAAATCATTAGTTTAACATATTAAGTTAATAAACATTTTTTAGCTTAATGAGGTCTACATAAAGCCTTAACGGTATAACGGCCGTGCATTTAGAAGAAATCCGTAATGTTATATTTAGGTATAAATTCGACTTTCTTGTATATACTCATTTAGCAAGCGATATCGAAATGCTTCAAATCATTAGTTTAACATATTTAAGTTAATTAACCTTCTTTAACGTATTGAAGTTGATATAAAGCCATGGCGGCATAACGACAGCACATTTGGAAAAATTCCGTAATCTTATATTTAGGTATAAAGTCGATTTTCTTGTATATACACATTTAGCTATCGATATCGAAATGCTTCAAATCATTAGTTTAACATATTTAAGTTAATTAACCTTCTTTAACGCACTGAAGTTGATATAAAGCCATAACGGCAGTGCATTTGCAAGAATTCCGTAACCTTATATTTAGGTATAAATTCGACTTTCTTGTATATACTCATTTAGCAAGCGATATCGAAATGCTTCAAATCATTAGTTTAACATATTTAAGTTAATTAACCTTCTTTAACGTATTGAAGTTGATATAAAGCCATGGCGGCATAACGACAGCACATTTGGAAAAATTCCGTAATCTTATATTTAGGTATAAAGTCGATTTTCTTGTATATACACATTTAGCTATCGATATCGAAATGCTTCAAATCATTAGTTTAACATATTAAGTTAATAAACATTTTTTAGCTTAATGAGGTCTACATAAAGCCTTAACGGTATAACGGCAGTGCATTTAGAAGAAATCCGTAATGTTATAATTTTATATTTAGGCATAAATTCGACTTTCTTGTATATACTAATTTAGCACGCGATATCGAAATGCTTCAAATCATTAGTTTAACATATTTAAGTTAATTAACCTTCTTTAACGTATTGAAGTTGATATAAAGCCATGGCGGCATAACGACAGCACATTTGGAAAAATTCCGTAATCTTATATTTAGGTATAAAGTCGATTTTCTTGTATATACACATTTAGCTATCGATATCGAAATGCTTCAAATCATTAGTTTAACATATTTAAGTTAATTAACCTTCTTTAACGCACTGAAGTTGATATAAAGCCATAACGCCAGTGCATTTGCAAGAATTCCGTAATCTTATATTTAGGTATAAATTCGACTTTCTTGTATATACTCATTTAGCAAGCGATATCAAAATGCTTCAAATCATTAGTTTAACATATTTAAGTTAATTAACCTTCCTTAGCGTATTGAAGTTGATATAAAGCCATGGCGGCATAACGACAGCACACTTGGAAAAATTCCGTAATCTTATATTTAGGTATAAAGTCGATTTCTGGTATATACACATTTACATATCGATATCGAAATGCTTCAAATCATTAGTTTAACATATTAAGTTAATAAACATTTTTTAGCTTAATGAGGTCTACATAAAGCCTTAACGGTATAACGGCAGTATATTTATATGAATTCCGTTATCTTATATTTAGGTATATATTCGACTTTCTTGTATATACTCATTTAGCAAGCGATATCGAAATGCTTCAAATCATTAGTTTAACATATTTAAGTTAATTAACCTTCTTTAACGTATTGAAGTTGATATAAAGCCATGGCGGCATAACGACAGTACATTTGGAAGAATTCCGCAGACTTATATTTAGGCATAAAGTCGATTTTCTTGTACATACACATTTTGCAATCGATATCGAAATGATTCAAATAACTGGTTTAGCATATTTAAGTTAATTAACCTTCTTTATCTTACTGAAGCTTACATAAAGCCATAACGGCATAACGGCAGTATATTTATATGAATTCCGTTACCTTATATTTAGGTATAAAGTCGATTTTGTTGTACATACACATTTAGCAATCGATATCGAACATATTTAAGTTAATTAACCTTCTTTAACGCACTGAAGTTGACATAAAGCCATAACGGCAGTGCATTTGGAAGAATTCCGTAATCTTATATTTAAGTATAAAGTGGATTTTCTTTTATATACACATTTAAATATCGATATCGAAATGCTTCAAATCATTAGTTTAACATATTTAAGTTAATAAAACTTCTTTAACGTATTGAAGGTGATACAAAGCCATGGCGGCATAACGACAGTACATTCGGAGCAATTCCGTAATCTTATATTTAGGTATAAAGTCGATTTTCTTGTATATACACATTTAGCAATCGATATCGAAATGCTTCACATCATTAGTTTAACAGATTTAAGTTAATTAATCCTCTTTATCTTACTGAAGTCTACAAAAGCCTTAACGGTATAACGGCACTGCATTTAGAAGAAATCCGTATTGTTATATTTAGGTATAAATTCGACTTTCTTGTATATACACATTAAGCAATCGATATCGAAATGCTTCAGCTCATTAGTTTAACGTATTTAAGTTAATAAACCTTCTTTAACTCACTGAAGTCTACATAAAGCCTTAACGGTATAACTGCACTGCATTTAGAAGAATTCCGTTATCTTATATTTAGGTATAAATTCGACTTTCTTGTATATACTCATTTAGCAAGCGATATCGAAATGCTTTAAATCATTAGTTTAACATATTTAAGTTAATTAACCTTCCTTAACGTATTGAAGTTGATATAAAGCCATGGCGGCATAACGACAGCACACTTGGAAAAATTCCGTAATCTTATATTTAGGTATAAAGTCGATTTTCTGGTATATACACATTTAGCTATCGATATCGAAGTGCTTCAAATCATTAGTTTAACATATTAAGTTAATAAACATTTTTTAGCTTAATGAGGTCTACATAAAGCCTTAACGGTATAACGGCAGTGCATTTAGAAGAAATCCGTAATGTTATATTTAGGTATAAATTCGACTTTCTTGTATATACTCATTTAGCAAGCGATATCGAAATGCTTCAAATCATTAGTTTAACATATTTAAGTTAATTAACCTTCTTTAACGTATTGAAGTTGATATAAAGCCATGGCGGCATAACGACAGCACATTTGGAAAAATTCCGTAATCTTATATTTAGGTATAAAGTCGATTTTCTTGTATATACACATTTAGCTATCGATATCGAAATGCTTCAAATCATTAGTTTAACATATTAAGTAAATAAGCATTTTTTTGCTTAATGAGGTCTACATAAAGCCTTAACGGTATAACGGCAGTGCATTTAGAAGAAATCCGTTATGTTATATTTAGGTATAAATTCGACTTTCTTGTATTTACTCATTTAGCAAGCGATATCGAAATGCTTCAAATCATTAGTTTAACATATTTAAGTTAATTAACCTTCTTTAACGTATTGAAGGTGATACAAAGCCATGGCGGCATAACGACAGTACATTTGGAACAATTCCGTAATCTTATATTTAGGTATAAAGTCGATTTTCTTGTATACACACTTTTAGCAATCGATATCGAAATGCTTCACATCATTAGTTTAACAGATTTAAGTTAATTAATCCTCTTTATCTTACTGAAGTCTACAAAAGCCTTGACGGCATAACGGCAGTGCATTTGGAAGAGTTCCGTAATCTTATATTTAGGTATAAAGTCGATTTTGTTCAATATACGCATTTAGCAAGCGATATCGAAATGCTTCAAATCATTAGTTTAACATATTTAAGTTAACAAACCTTCTTTAACGAACTGAAGTTGACATAAAGCCATGGCGGATTAACGGCAGTGCATTTGGAAGAATTCCGTTATCCTATGTTTATGTATAAAGTCGATTTTCTTGTATATACTCATTTAGCAATAGATATCGAAATGCTTCAAAACATTAGTTTAACATATTTAAGTTAATTAACCCTCTTTTTCATACTGAAGGTATAAAGTCGATTTTCTTGTATATATATATTTCGAAATCGATATCATAATGCTTCAGATAACGGGTTTAACATATTTAAGTTAATAAACTTCCTTGAGCGAACTGAAGTTGACATATTTAGGTATAAAGTCGATTTTGTTCAATATACGCATTTAGCAATCGATATCGAAATGCTTCAAATCATTAGTTTAACATATTTAAGTTAACAAACCTTCTTTAACGAACTGAAGTTGACATAAAGCCATGGCGGCATAACGACAGCACATTTGGAAAAATTCCGTAATCTTATATTTAGGTATAAAGTCAAGTTTCTTGTATATACACATTTAGCAATCGATATCGAAATGCTTCAAATCATTAGTTTTACATTTTCAAGTTATTTATAATAAACCTTCTTTAACACACTGAAGTCTACATAAAGCCTTAGCGGTATAACTGCAGTGCATTTAGAAGAATTCCGTAATCTTATATTTAGGTACAAAGTCGATTTTCTTGTATTTACATATTAAGCACTCGATATCGAAATGCTTCAAATCATAAGTTTAACATATTTAAGTTAATTATTCCCCTCTATCTTACTGAAGTCTACATAAAGCCTTAACGGCATAACGGCAGTGCGTTTAGAAGAATTCCGTTATCTTATATCTAGGTATAAATTCGATTTTCTTTTATATACACATTTAGCAAGCGATATCGAAATGCTTCAAATCATTAGTTTAACATATTTAAGTTAATTAACCTACTTTAACGTATTGAAGTTGATATAAAGCCATGGCGGCATAACGACAGCACATTTGGAAAAATTCCGTAATCTTATATTTAGGTATAAAGTCGATTTTCTTGTATATACACATTTAGCTATCGATATCGAAATGCTTCAAATCATTAGTTTAACATATTAAGTTAATAAGCATTTTTTTGCTTAATGAGGTCTACATAAAGCCTTAACGGTATAACGGCAGTGCATTTAGAAGAAATCCGTTATGTTATATTTAGGTATAAATTCGACTTTCTTGTATTTACTCATTTAGCAAGCGATATCGAAATGCTTCAAATCATTAGTTTAACATATTTAAGTTAATTAACCTTCTTTAACGTATTGAAGGTGATACAAAGCCATGGCGGCATAACGACAGTACATTTGGAACAATTCCGTAATCTTATATTTAGGTATAAAGTCGATTTTCTTGTATACACACTTTTAGCAATCGATATCGAAATGCTTCACATCATTAGTTTAACAGATTTAAGTTAATTAATCCTCTTTATCTTACTGAAGTCTACAAAAGCCTTGACGGCATAACGGCAGTGCATTTGGAAGAGTTCCGTAATTTTATATTTAGGTATAAAGTCGATTTTGTTCAATATACGCATTTAGCAAGCGATATCGAAATGCTTCAAATCATTAGTTTAACATATTTAAGTTAACAAACCTTCTTTAACGAACTGAAGTTGACATAAAGCCATGGCGGATTAACGGCAGTGCATTTGGAAGAATTCCGTTATCCTATGTTTATGTATAAAGTCGATTTTCTTGTATATACTCATTTAGCAATAGATATCGAAATGCTTCAAAACATTAGTTTAACATATTTAAGTTAATTAACCCTCTTTTTCATACTGAAGGTATAAAGTCGATTTTCTTGTATATATATATATCGAAATCGATATCATAATGCTTCAGATAACGGGTTTAACATATTTAAGTTAATAAACTTCCTTGAGCGAACTGAAGTTGACATATTTAGGTATAAAGTCGATTTTGTTCAATATACGCATTTAGCAATCGATATCGAAATGCTTCAAATCATTAGTTTAACATATTTAAGTTAACAAACCTTCTTTAACGAACTGAAGTTGACATAAAGCCATGGCGGCATAACGACAGCACATTTGGAAAAATTCCGTAATCTTATATTTAGGTATAAAGTCAAGTTTCTTGTATATACACATTTAGCAATCGATATCGAAATGCTTCAAATCATTAGTTTTACATTTTCAAGTTATTTATAATAAACCTTCTTTAACACTCTGAAGTCTACATAAAGCCTTAGCGGTATAACTGCAGTGCATTTAGAAGAATTCCGTAATCTTATATTTAGGTACAAAGTCGATTTTCTTGTATTTACATATTAAGCACTCGATATCGAAATGCTTCAAATCATAAGTTTAACATATTTAAGTTAATTATTCCCCTCTATCTTACTGAAGTCTACATAAAGCCTTAACGGCATAACGGCAGTGCGTTTAGAAGAATTCCGTTATCTTATATCTAGGTATAAATTCGATTTTCTTTTATATACACATTTAGCAAGCGATATCGAAATGCTTCAAATCATTAGTTTAACATATTTAAGTTAATTAACCTACTTTAACGTATTGAAGTTGATATAAAGCCATGGCGGCATAACGACAGCACATTTGGAAAAATTCCGTAATCTTATATTTAGGTATAAAGTCGATTTTCTTGTATATACACATTTAGCTATCGATATCGAAATGCTTCAAATCATTAGTTTAACATATTAAGTTAATAAGCATTTTTTTGCTTAATGAGGTCTACATAAAGCCTTAACGGTATAACGGCAGTGCATTTAGAAGAAATCCGTTATGTTATATTTAGGTATAAATTCGACTTTCTTGTATTTACTCATTTAGCAAGCGATATCGAAATGCTTCAAATCATTAGTTTAACATATTTAAGTTAATTAACCTTCTTTAACGTATTGAAAATGATATAAAGCCATGGCGGCATAACGACAGCACATTTGGAAAAATTGCGTAATCTTATATTTAGGTATAAAGTCGATTTTCTTTTATATACACATTTAGCTATCGATATCGAAATGCTTCAAATCATTAGTTTAACATATTTAAGTTAATTAACCTTCTTTAACGCACTGAAGTTGACATAAAGCCATAACGGCAGTGCATTTGGAAGAATTCCGTAATCTTATATTTAAGTATAAAGTGGATTTTCTTTTATATACACATTTACATATCGATATCGAAATGCTTCAAATCATTAGTTTAACATATTAAGTTAATAAACATTTTTTAGCTTAATGAGGTCTACATAAAGCCTTAACGGTATAACGGCCGTGCATTTAGAAGAAATCCGTAATGTTATATTCAGGTATAAATTCGACTTTCTTGTATATACTCATTTAGCAAGCGATATCGAAATGCTTCAAATCATTAGTTTAACATATTTAAGTTAATTAACCTTCTTTAACGTATTGAAGTTGATATAAAGCCATGGCGGCATAACGA
>JAPZAG010000549.1:0-63660 GCA_027475135.1 Bactrocera correcta
AGAAGGTTAATTAACCTAAATATGCTAAACCAGCTATTTGAAGATTTTCGATATCGATTACTAAATGTGTAAATCCAAGAAAATCGACTACATACCTAAATATAAGATTACGGAATTCTTCTACATGCACTGCCGTTATGGCGCCATGGCTTTATGTTAACTTCAGGCGTTAAAAAAGCTTTATTAACTAAAATATGTTAAACTAAAGATTTGACGCATTTCGATATCGATTGCTAAATGAGTATATACAAGTAAATCGAATTCATACCTTAATATAAGATTACGTAATTCTTCTAAATGCACTGCCGTTATGCCGTTTTGGCTTTATATTAACTTCAGTTCGTTAAAGAAGGTTTATTAACTTAAATATGTTAAACCAGTTATTTGAAGCATTTCGCTATCGATTGCTAAATGCATATATACAAAAAAGTCGAATTTATACCCAAATATAAAATTGCGGAATTCTTCTAAATGCAGTGCAGTTATACCGCCCTGGCTTCATGTCACCTTCGGTAGGTTAAAGAAGTTAATTTTACTTATTATGTTAAACTAATGATTTTAAAACATTTCGATATCGATTGCTTAATGTACTAGTACAAGAAACTTGACTTTATAGCTAAACATAGGATAACGGAATTCTTCCAAATGCACTGCCGTTATCCCGCCATGGCCTTATGTTAACTTTAGTTAGTTAAAAAAGGTTTACTAACTCAAATATGTTAAACCTGTTATTTGAAGCATTTTGATATCGATTACTTAATGCATATATACAAGAAAATCGACTTTATACCTAAAAATAAGATTATGGAATTCTTCCAAATTACTGTCGTTATGACGCCTGGCTTTATTTCACCTTCAATACGTTAAAGATGGTTTTTTAACTTAAGTATGTTAAACTAATGATTTGAAGCATTTCTATATCGATTTCTAAATGCATATATACAAGAAAATCGACTTTATACCTAAATATAAGATTTCGGAATTCTTCCAAATTACTGTCGTTATGGCGCCATGGCTTTATTGCACCTTCAATACATTAAAGATGGTTAATTAACTTTAATATGTTAAACTAATGATTTGAAGCATTTCGATATCGATTGCTAAATGTGTATATACAAGAAAATCGACTTTATACCTAAATATAAGATTACGGAATTCTTCCGAATGTACTGTCGTTATGCCGCCGTGGTTTGTATCAACTTCAATACGTTAAAGAAGGTTAATTTTTTTTAAAAATGTTAAACTAATGATTTGAAGATTTTCGAAATCGACTGCTAAATGCATATATACAAGAAAATCGACTTTATACCTAAATATAAAATTACGGAATTCTTCCAAATTACTGTCGTTATGGCGCCATGGCTTTTTTGCACCTTCAATACGTTAAAGATGGCTAATTAACTTTAATATGTTTAAAATAATGATTTGAAGCATTTCGATATCGATTGCTAAATGTGTATATACAAGAAAATCGACTTTTTACCTAAATATAAGATTACGGGATTCTTCCAAATGTACTGTCGTTATGACGCCATGGCTTTATACCCCCTTCAATACGTTAAAGAAGGTTAACTTACTTAAATATGTTAAACTAATGATTTGAAGATTTTCGAAAACGACTGCTAAATGCATATATACAACAAAATCGACTTTATACCTAAATATAAGATTACGGAAATTTTTCCAAATGTACTGTCGTTATGCCGCCATGGCTTTATATCGACTTCAATTCGTTAAAGAAGGTTAAATTTAAATTAAATTTGTTAAACTAATGATTTGAAGCATTTCGATATCGATTGCTAAATGAGTATATACAAGAAAATCGACTTAATACCTAAATATAAGATTACGTAATTCTTCTAAATGCTTTGCCGCTGTGCCGTTAAGGCGTTTGTAGACTTCAGTAAGATAAAGAGGGTTAAGTAACTTAAATATGTTAAACTAATGATTTGATGCATTTCGATATCGATTGCTAAATGTGTATATACAAGAAAATCGACTTTATACCTAAATATAAGATTACGGAATTCTTCTAAATGCACTGCCGTTATGCCGTTATGGCTTCATTTTAACTTCAGTTCGTTTAAGAAGGTTTATTAACTTAGATATGTTACACCAGTTATTTGAAGCATTTTGAAATCGATTGCTTAATGCATATATACAAGAAAATCGACTTTCTACCTAAATATAAGTTTACGGAATTCTTCTAAATGCACTGCTGTTATGCCGTTATGGCTTTATGTTAACTTCTGTTCGTTAAAAAAGGTTAATTTACTTAAATATATTAAACTAATGTTTTGAAGATTTTCGAAATCGATTGCTAAAAGCATATATACAAAAAAATCGACTTTATACCTAAATATAAGATTACGGAATTCTTCTAAATGTACTGCCGTTATGCCGTTATGGCTTTATTTAAAATTCAGTACGATAAAGAAGGTTAATTAACCTAAATATGCTAAACCAGCTATTTGAAGATTTTCGATATCGATTGCTAAATGTGTAAATCCAAGAAAATCGACTACATACCTAAATATAAGATTACGGAATTCTTCTACATGCACTGCCGTTATGGCGCCATGGCTTTATGTTAACTTCAGGCGTTAAAGAAGCTTTATTAACTAAAATATGTTAAACTAAAGATTTGACGCATTTCGATATCGATTGCTAAATGAGTATATACAAGAAAATCGAATTCATACCTAAATATATGATTACGTAATTCTTCTAAATGCACTGCCGTTATGCCGTTATGGCTTTATATTAACTTCAGTTCGTTTAAGAAGGTTTATTAACTTAAATATGTTAAACCAGTTATTTGAAGCATTTCGATATCGATTGCTTAATGCATATATACAAGAAAATCGACTTTATACCTAAATATAAGACTACGGAATTCTTCCAAATGTACTGTCGTTATGCCGCCCTGGCTCTTTATCAACTTCAATACGGTAAAGAAGGTTAATTAACTTAAATATGTTAAACTAATGATTTGAAGCATTTCGATATCGCTTGCTAACTGTGTATATACAAGAAAATCGAATTTATACCTAAATATAAGATAACTGAATTCTTCTAAATGCACCGCCGTTATACCGTTAAGGCTTTATGTAGACTTCAGCGCGTTAAAGAAGGTTTATTAACTTAAATATGTTAAACTAATGATTTGAAGCATTTCGATATCGATTGCTGAATGCGATATACAAGAAAATCGACTTTATACCTAAATATAAGATTACGGAATTCTTCCAAATGTACTGTCGTTATGCCGCCATGGCTTTGTATCAACTTCAATACGTTAAAGAAGTTTAATTATTTTAAATATGTTAAACTAATGGTTTGAAGCATTTTGGCATCGCTTGCTAAATGAGTATATACAAGAAAGTCAAATTTATACCTAAATATAAGATAACGGAATTCTTCTAAATGCAGTGCAGTTATACCGTTAAGGCTTTATGTAAACTTCAGTGCGTTAAAGAAGTTTTATTAACTTAAATATGTTAAACTAATGATTTGAAGCTTTTCGCTATCGATTGCTAAATGCATATATACAAGAAAGTCGAATTTATACCTAAATATAAAATTGCGGAATTCTTCTAAATGTACTGTCGTTATGCCGCCATGGCTTTATATCAACTTCAATACGTTAAAGAAGGTAATTTTACTTATATATGTTAAACTAATGATTTAAAGCATTTCGATATCGATTGCTTAATGTGCTAGTACAAGAAACTTGACTTTATACCTAAACATAGGTTAACGGAATTCTTCCAAATGCACTGCCGTTATCCCGCCATGGCCTTATGTTAACTTTAGTTAGTTAAAGAAGGTTTATTAACTCAAATATGTTAAACCTGTTATTTGAAGCATTTCGATATCGATTGCTTAATGCATATATACAAGAAAATCGACTTTATACCTAAAAATAAGATTATGGAATTCTTCCAAATTACTGTCGTTATGACGCCATGGCTTTATTTCACCTTCAATACGTTAAAGATGGTTAATTAACTTAAGTATGTTAAACTAATGATTTAAAGCATTTCTATATCGATTTCTAAATGCATATATACAAGAAAATCGACTTTATACCTAAATATAAGATTACGGAATTCTTCCAAATTACTGTCGTTATGGCGCCATGGCTTTATTGCACCTTCAATACGTTAAAGATGGTTAATTAACTTTAATATGTTAAACTAATGATTTGAAGCATTTCGATATCGATTGCTAAATGTGTATATACAAGAAAATCGACTTTATACCTAAATATAAGATTACGGAATTCTTCCAAATGTACTGTCGTTATGCCGCCGTGGTTTGTATCAACTTCAATACGTTAAAGAAGGTTAATTTTTTTAAATATGTTAAACTAATGGTTTGAAGCATTTCGATATCGACTGCTTAATGTGTGAATACAACAAAATCCACTTTATACCTAAATATAAAATTATAACATTACGGAGTTCTTCTAAATGTACTGCCGTTATACCGTTAAGGCTTTATGTAGACCTCATTAAGCTAAAAAATGTTTATTAACTTAATATGTTAAACTAGTGATTTGAAGCATTTCGATATCGATTGCTAAATGTGTATATACAAAAAAATCGAATTTATACCTAAATATAAGTTGTTATGCCGCCATGGCTTTGTGTAAACTTCAGTGCGTTAAAGTAGGTTTGTTAGCTTAAATATGTTAAACTAATGATTTGAAGCATTTCGATATCGATTGCTAAATGAGTATATACAAGAAACTCGACTTCATACCTAAATATAAGATTACGGGATTCTTCCAAATGTACTGTCGTTATGACGCCATGGCTTTATATCCCCTTCAATACGTTAAAGAAGGTTAACTAACTTAAATAGGTTAAACTAATGATTTGAAGATTTTCGAAATCGACTGCTAAATGCATATATACAACAAAATCGACTTTATGCCTAAATAAAAGATTACGGAATTCTTCCAAATGTACTGTCGTTATGCCGCCATGGCTTTATATCAACTTCAATACGTTAAAGAAGGTTAATTAACTTAAATTTGTTAAACTAATGATTTGAAGCATTTCGATATCGATTGCTAAATGAGTATATACAAGAAAATCGACTTAATACCAAAATATAAGATAACGTAATTCTTCTAAATGCTTTGCCGCTATGCCGTTAAGGCGTTTGCAGACTTCAGTAAGATAAAGAGGGTTAATTAACTTAAATATGTTAAACTAATGATTTGAAGGTTTTCGAAATCGATTGCTAAATGCATATATACAACAAATTCGACTTAATACCTAAATATAAGATTACGGATTTCTTCTAAATGCACTGCTGTTATGCCGTTATGGCTTTATATTAACTTCAGTTCGTTAAAGAAGGTTTATTAACTTAAATATGTTAAACCAGTTATTTGAAGCATTTCGATATCGATTGCTTAATGCATATATACAACAAAATCGACTTTATACCTAAATATAAGTGTTGGATTTTGTTGGAATAAAAATCAGTATTTATTATGAAATGAGAACTTGAAATTAGTTACACGTTTGACCTGCCAGTTATAGCTCTAATTCGGTAGTGACCTTTTAAACAGAATAACTTATAATCATATACATAACTGTAAAACTGCGAAAGTAGGTGTAAGTGAACAATGCGATAAATAAGAATACAAACTAAACATCGCGTTGTTGCCAGACTTATGCAAAATCTTATACATACATATTGAGCTTATTCTTATACAATTTCAACACTTCTTCTTAAGCAAATATATGTATGTTATACAAAATTATAAAAATTACATTTTAATTCAAACCAATTAGTTTTGTAAAGTAACAGTGCTTTTGCTTACATAAATTTTTAGTAAATATATCAGCAATGTTTTTATCAGTGGAAACATATTTTAATACAATTTCATTGCTCGCAATTTTTTCTCTTATAAAATGAAATTTAATGTCAATATGTTTTGTTCTTTTATGATGTACAGGATTTTTGGAAATATGTTGGGAGCTTAAATTATCTCCGCAGATAATTATTGGCTCCTGCTTTGTCCATCCAATTTCGGTTAAGAGATTACGTAAGTATATTGCTTCTTTAGCGGCTGCGGTCAGAGCAACATATTCCGCTTCTGTACTGCTTAGAGCAACAACACTCTGCTTTGCTGAAGACCAGGAAAATATGCTTCCACCCAAAAGGAATGCATATCCAGAGTAGGATTTTCTATCCAGCTGATCGTTTGCCCAATCGGCATCTGCGAAACCTTGCACGGGTTCGCCAACTTTCCGGTATACGATTCTCAGATGAACTGTACTAGAGAGATATCGTAAGACGTGCTTAGCGGCAGCTTCGTGCTCCGCATGTGGATTTGTATTGCGTTGCGACAATTTACTCACAGCATGCAAAACGTCTGGCCGGCTCAAAATTGCTAGGTACATCAAAGACCCTATTAGTGATTGGTATTTATTTATAGTTACCTTAACGCAGCTATCATCCTTGCAACCGATATGAAAACCTGGGTCGAGCGGTGTTACAGCTGCACGACAGTCTTTCATACCGTATTCGTCTAACAGATTTTTGATATACGTTTTTTGACAAAGTGATACTGCACCTCGATCGCCGTCTCGTTGTATTTCTAACCCAAGAAAGTATGAGGCAGGACCTCCGTCATGCATCTCGAATTTGGATGCTATCTTCTTCTTAATCGCGCGTATCTCGTTCTCGCTGGGTGATATGATTAATAAATCGTCCACGTAAACAGCGATGTAGCTGCTTTGTTGCTGAGTCTGCTTGAAGTAAAGGCAAGCCTCGTGCTTGCTTTGTTTGAAGCCAATATTTTGTAGTACTTCATCTAGCGTCTGGTTCCATACGCGGCCGGATTGCTTAAGCCCATATATAGCTTTATTAAGCTTTAAAACTTTGTTAGGATGCTTTGCGCTTACGAAATTTTGTGGTTGCTGCATGTATACTACTTCATCTAATTTGCTGTTTAGATATGCGTTGGAGATGTCCGCTTGATGCATGTATAGCTGTTTTTCTGCAGCTATGGCGAACAACATACGAATGGTTTCGTAGCGTATTACAGGAGAGAAGGTTTCACTGTAGTTGATTCCCAATTGCTGTCCGCAACCCTTTGCGACTAATCTAGATTTGAATTTTTCGATTTCACCATCTCGATTTCTCTTTACTCGAAATACCCATTTCGAACCAATTGACTTTGCACCAGTAGGCAAATCAACCAACTCCCAAGTGTTGTTAGCTAATAGTGCATTGTACTCTGATTGCATTGACGCTTGCCAATTTGTTGCATATTGGCTCTGCAATGCTTCTGCGACTGTTTGAGGTGTTTCGACATCATCAAACGAATTCAAGTTATTTAACACGTTATACGCCTTTTTGGGTCTGCCTGGTTGACCTGTGCGTATAAGTTTTGGACGCCCTGGGCCCCGTTGTTGCGTTTCTTGTTGATCATTGTCACTAGCGCTGACAAACTCTTCTTCTTCTTCTTCTTCGTCGGAGTCGCCACACTCGTACTGTGGTTTATCGTTACAATTTTCAGATGTTGACTCCCTTTCAACCTGATTTGACGTTGCATCTTCTTTGGAAGACGTGTGTGACTCAAGACGAATAATGTTTGTCTCAAAGTCATCATTTCGCTCTGATGAATTACATTTCTCAGATGTTACTGTGTCAAACTCACCTTCAATAAATTTGACATCCCTGCGCTCTATCACTGTACGTTTATTGCGATCATACAAGCGATAAGCTTTTGCTGATATTGAATAACCGACGAAAATATACTCTTTTGCATTTGCTTTAAATTTGCCCGTTCTATTTTTATCTATAGCAAATGCACGTGAACCGAAAACTCGAAGATGTTTTACCGACGCTTTGCGATCTTTCCACACTTCGAAAGGGGTACACCCATTTAAAGCCTTAGTGGGGCACCTGTTGCGCAGATATGCGGCCGTTTGTACAGCTTCGGCCCATAGAAATTCTTCTAATTTCGCGTGAATCAATAAACTTTTCGCCATTTCCACTATTGTACGGTTAACGCGTTCAGCAACGCCGTTTTGTTGAGGCGTGTACGGAACAGTGTTTTGCCTTTTTATACCGCATTCATTTAAAAAGTTATTAAATTCATTGTTCATATATTCAGTTCCGTTGTCACTACGCAAACATTTTATTTTGTTACCGGTTTGTAATTCAACGTAGCTTTTAAATAGTTTAAATTTCTGAAACACTTCATTTTTAGCGCGCATGAAGTAAACAAAAATTTTACGCGTATAGTCATCGATGAAGGTCACGAAATAGCGATTTCCAGCTATTGATTTAACGTTCATTGGGCCACAGACGTCGCTGTGCACCAACTCAAGCACACTTTTTGTTATACGCTTTGCGTTTTTAGAAAATGGTAATGCACACAATTTTGCTTGGTTGCATGTATCGCAGTTCATGTCCGTATATACACATTCAATGTCCATACCTTCTACTAGTTTTTTATCATTTAATAATTTTAAACTTTGAAAATTTAGGTGGCCAAAGCGATTGTGCCACTTTTTTACATTTGATGTGTCCCTTAACATATGCACTTCACTGTTTTTCGCCAGCGTTTCATACAAATACAAGTTGCCTTCTTGCTTTGCTCTTAATACAACTTTATTGTTTTTGTTTTTTATTTGCACTTCTTTTTCGCCAAATATTATTGAATTTTTGTATTGTGTCGATTTACTAACCGACAAAAAATTCATTTGCAAAGAAGGTACGTACAACACATCACGCATTTCAATATTTCTTTTATTTACCTTTAGGACAACTGTGCCTATACCGAACGATTCAACGTATTTATTAGCTGCTAATTTTACCGAAGTCTTTGTTTCACTGAACGACACAAACATGTCTTTGTTGCAGCACATATGTGTTGTCGCGCCACTGTCAATACACCACGTATTTTTTCTTTGCTCCGCGGCACTTACATGTAACAGACAATTTGAATATTCTGTTTTGCACTTGTTTTCTTGCGCTGTCGCTTTTTTACGACATTCACTAGCACGATGCCCAATTTTATCGCAATAGAAACACTTGCCTTTGAATTGTTGCTTTTGATCGTTTTTCTTTATGTTCTTTTTTACACTTTGGTTATGACTACTGTTCGTTTTTTGACACTTATTGTATTGCGCATCCCTTTGCACATGTGCGTGTGCGTATACCGACACACTTGAATTATCGCATTCGCTTGTTTCTGCCTTTCGCGCAGCTTCTTCTAGAACTTTCAATTTTACATCTCCAAACGACGGCAAGTTGTCACGCGTTTCAATCGCAACAAAAATTCTCCCAAGAATTTGGTAGGCTTACCAAAAGCATAATTGCTTTAAGATCATCATTGATTTTAATGTCAAGCTCAGCTAATTTGTCTATAGTTTCGACAAATGTTTGCACGTATTTTGATGCGTCTTCCCCTGGCTGCATCTTTAAACGCAAAAGCTTTTGGTAAAGTTGAACTTTTCTGACTGGTCCAGTCGGCAAATGAACATCACGCAATTTTTTCCATGCGTCCGCTGCGGTCGTACAAGCTTTTATATGCAAAAGCTGATTTGGCTTTACGTTTAAAATGAGGCACGCTAACGCCTTTTGTTCTGTCGTGTCCCATTTTGCTGATTCTGCTTCAGTTGCTGCCTCGGGCTTCGCATTTGTGATCACCTGCCACAAATCAGCCGTAATTAACACACTGCGCATGGTCATGCACCACACGTCGTAGTTATCATCACCAAGCTTTTCGATTTGATGTGATACGTTCATTTTGCTTTGCAAAAATTTTTCTACACCGACACTATATACCGATTTTTATTGCCGTTTTCGCGCACTACTTATTCGCGATGGGTCTGGGCCCATAACCTTTGTTGGATTTTGTTGGAATAAAAATCAGTATTTATTATGAAATGAGAACTTGAAATTAGTTACACGTTTGACCTGCCAGTTATAGCTCTAATTCGGTAGTGACCTTTTAAACAGAATAACTTATAATCATATACATAACTGTAAAACTGCGAAAGTAGGTGTAAGTGAACAATGCGATAAATAAGAATACAAACTAAACATCGCGTTGTTGCCAGACTTATGCAAAATCTTATACATACATATTGAGCTTATTCTTATACAATTTCAACAATAAGATTACGGAATTCTTCCAAATGTACTGTCGTTATGCCGCCATGGCTTTATATCAACTTCAATACGTTAAAGAAGGTTAATTAACTTAAATTTGTTAAACTAATGATTTGAAGCATTTCGATATCGATTGCTAAATGAGTATATACAAGAAACTCGACTTCCTACCTAAATATAAGATTACGGGATTCTTCCAAATGTACTGTCGTTATGACGCCATGGCTTTATATCACCTTCAATACGTTAAAGAAGGTTAACTAACTTAAATATGTTAAACTAATGATTTGAAGATTTTCGAAATCGACTGCTAAATGCATATATACAACAAAATCGACTTTATACCTAAATATAAGATTACGGAATTCTTCCAAATGTACTGTCGTTATGCCGCCATGGCTTTATATCAACTTCAATACGTTAAAGAAGGTTAATTAACTTAAATTTGTTAAACTAATGATTTGATGCATTTCGATATCGATTGCTAAATGTGTATATACAAGAAAATCGACTTTATACCTAAATATAAGATTACGGAATTCTTCTAAATGCACTGCCGTTATGCCGTTAAGGCTTTTGTAGACTTCAGTTCGTTTAAGAAGGTTTATTAACTTAGATATGTTAAACTAATGATTTGAAACATTTCGATATCGATTGCTAAATGTGCTAGTACAAGAAACTTGACTTTATAATTAAATATAGGATAACGGAATTCTTCCAAATGCACTGCCGTTATTCCGCCATGGCCTTATGTTAACTTCAGTTCGTTAAAGAAGGTTAACTAACTTAAATATGTTAAACTAATGATTTGAAGATTTTCGAAATCGATTGCTTAATGCATATATACAAGAAAATCGACTTTCTACCTAAATATAAGTTTACGGAATTCTTCTAAATGCACTGCTGTTATGCCGTTATGGCTTTATGCTAACTTCTGTTCGTTAAAGAAGGTTAATTTACTTAAATATATTAAACTAATGTTTTGAAGATTTTCGAAATCGATTGCTAAATGCATATATACAAAAAAGTCGACTTTATACCTAAATATAAGATTACGGAATTCTTCAAATGCACTGCCGTTATGCCGTTAAGGCGTTTGCAGACTTCAGTAAGATAAAGAGGGTTAATTAACTTAAATATGTTAAACTAATGATTTGAAGGTTTTCGAAATCGATTGCTAAATGCATATATACAACAAATTCGACTTAATACCTAAATATAAGATTACGGATTTCTTCTAAATGCACTGCCGTTATGCCGTTATGGCTTTATATTAACTTCAGTTCGTTAAAGAAGGTTTATTAACTTAAAAATGTTAAACCAGTTATTTGAAGCATTTCGATATCGATTGCTTAATGCATATATACAAGAAAATCGACTTTATGCCTAAATATAAGACTTCGGAATTCTTCCAAATGTACTGTCGTTATGCCGCCATGGCTCTTTATCAACTTCAATACGTTAGAGAAGGTTAATTAACTTAAATATGTTAAACTAAGGAGTTGAAGCATTTCGATATCGCTTGATAAATGTGTATATACAAGAAAATCGAATTTATACCTAAATATAAGATAACTGAATTCTTCTAAATGCACCGCCGTTATGCCGTTAAGGCTTTATGTAGACTTCAGTGCGTTAAAGAAGGTTTATTAACTTAAATATGTTAAACTAATGATTTGAAACATTTCGATATCGATTGCTAAATGTGCTAGTACAAGAAACTTGACTTTATAATTAAATATAGGATAACGGAATTCTTCCAAATGCACTGCCGTTATTCCGCCATGGCCTTATGTTAACTTCAGCTAGTTAAAGAAGGTTTATTAACTCAAATATGTTAAACCAGTTATTTGAAGTATTTCGATATCGATTGCTTAAAGCATATATACAAGAAAATCGACTTTATACCTAAATATAAGATTACGGAATTCTTCCGAATGTACTTTCGTTACGCCGCCATGGTTTGTGTCAACTTCAATACGTTAAAGAAGGTTAATTATTTTAAATATGTTAAACAAATGGTTTGAAGCATTTCGATATCGACTGCTAAATGTGTGAGTACAACAAAATCCACTTTATACCTAAATATAAAATTATAACATTACGGAGTTCTTCTAAATGTACTGCCGTTATACCGTTAAGGCTTTATGTAGACCTTATTAAGCTAAAAAATGTTTATTAACTTAATATGTTAAACTAATGATTTGAAGCATTTCGATATCGATTGCTAAATGTGTATATACAAAAAAATCGAATTTATACCTAAATATAAGGTGTTATGCCGCCATGGCTTTGTGTAAACTTCAGTGCGTTAAAGTAGGTTTGCTAACTTAAATATGTTAAACTAGTGATTTGAAGCATTTCGATATCGATTGCTAAATGAGTATATACAAGAAAATCGACTTCATACCTAAATATAAGATTACGGGATTCTTCCAAATGTACTGTCGTTATGTCGCCATGGCTTTATATCACCTTCAATACGTTAAAGAAGGTTAATTAACTTAAATATGTTAAACTAATGATTTGAAGATTTTCGAAATCGACTGCTAAATGCATATATACAACAAAATCGACTTTATACCTAGATATAAGATTACGGAATTCTTCCAAATGTACTGTCGTTATGCCGCCATGGCTTTATATCAACTTCAATACGTTAAAGAAGGTTAATTAACTTAAATTTGTTAAACTAATGATTTGAAGCATTTCGATATCGATTGCTAAATGTGTATATACAAAAAAATCGAATTTATACCTAAATATAAGATTACGGAATTCTTCTACATGCACTGCCGTTATGCCGCCATGGCTTTGTGTTAACTTCAGTGCGTTAAAGTAGGTTCGTTAACTTAAATATGTTAAACTAATGATTTAAAGCATTTCGATATCGATTGCTAAATGAGTATATACAAGAAAATCGACTTAATACCTAAATATAAGATTACGTAATTCTTCTAAATGCTTTGCCGTTATGCCGTTAAGGCGTTTGTCGACTTCAGTAAGATAAAGAGGGTTAATTAACTTAAATATGTTAAACTAATGATTTGAAGCATTTCGATATCGATTGCTAAATGTGTATATACAAGAAAATCGACTTTATACCGAAATATAAGATTACGGAATTCTTCTAAATGCACTGCCGTTATGCCGGTACGGCTTCATTTTAACTTCAGTTCGTTAAAGAAGGTTTATTAACTTAGATATGTTACACCAGTTATTTGAAGCATTTTGAAATCGATTGCTTAATGCATATATATAAGAAAATCGACTTTCTACCTAAATATAAGTTTACGAAATTCTTGCAAATGTACTGTCGCTATGCCGCCATGGCTTTTTATCAACTTCATATGTTATAGAAGGATAATTAACTTAAATATGTTAAACTAATGTTTTAAAGATATTCGAAATCGATTGCTAAATGCATATATACAAAAAAATCGACTTTATACCTAAATATAAGATTACGGAATTCTTCAAATGTACTGCCGTTATGCCGTTAAGGCGTTTGCAGACTTCAGTAAGATAAAGAGGGTTAATTAACTTAAATATGTTAAACTAATGATTTAAAGATTTTCGAAATCGATTGCTAAATGCATATATACAACAAATTCGACTTAATACTTAAATATAAGATTACGGATTTCTTCTACATGCACTGCCGTTATGCCGCCATGGCTTTGTGTTATCTTCGGTTTAAAGTAGGTTCGTTAACTTAAATATGTTAAACTAATAATTTAAAGCATTTCGATATCGATTGCTAAATGAGTATATACAAGAAAATCGAATTAATACCTAAATATAAGATTCCGTAATTCTTCTAAATGCTTTGCCGTTATGCCGTTAAGGCGTTTGTCGACTTCAGTAAGATAAAGAAGGTTAATTAACTTAAATATGTTAAACTAATGATGTGAAGCATTTCGATATCGATTGCCAAATGAGCATATACAAGAAAATCGACTTTATACCTAAATATAAGATTACGGAATTCTTCTACATGCATTGCCGTTATGCCGTTAAGGCGTTTGAAGACTTCAGTAAGATAAAAAGGGTTTTAAATTTAAATTAAATATGTTAAACTAATGATTTGAGGCATTTTGATATCGATTGCTATATGTGTATATACAAGAAAATCGACTTTATACCTAAATATAAGTTTACGGAATTCTTTTAAATGCACTGCCGTTATGCAGTTATGGCTTCATGTTAACTTCTGTTCGTTAAAGAAGGTTTATTGACTTAAGAATGTTAAACTAATGATTTGAAGATTTTCGAAATCGATTGCTAAATTCATATATACAAGAAAATCTTCTTTATACCTAAATATGAGATTACGGAATTCTTCCAAATGTACTGCCATTATGCCGTCATGGCTTTATATCAACTTCAATATGTTAAAGAAGGTTAATTAATTTAAATATGTTAAACTAATGATTTGGGGCATTTCGATATCGATTGCTAAATGTGTAAATACAAGAAAATCGACTATATACCTAAATATAAGATTACGGAACTCTTCTACCTGCACTGTCTTTATGCCGCCATGGCTTTATATCACCTTCATTACGTTAAAGAAGGTTAACTAACTTAAGTATGTTAAACGAATGCTTTGAAGCATTTCGATATCGCTTGCTAAATGTGTATATACAAGAAAATCGACTTTATACCTAAATATAAGATTACGGAATTCTTCCAAATGTACTGTCGTTATGCCGCCAGGTTTGTATCAACTTCAATACGCTAAAGAAGGTTAATTATTTTAAGTATGTTAAACTAATGGTTTGAAGCATTTCGATATCGACTGCTTAATGTGTAAATACAACAAAATCGACTTTATACCTAAATATAAAATTATAACATTACGGAGTTCTTCTAAATGCACTGCCGTTATACCGTTAGGGCTTTATGTAGACCTCATTAAGCTAAAAAATGTTTATTAACTTAATATGTTAAACTATTGATTTGAAGCATTTCGATATCGATTGCTAAATGTGTATATGCAAAAAAAATCGAATTTATACCTAAATATAAGCCGTTATGCCGCCATGGCTTTGTGTTAACTTCAGTGCGTTAAAGTAGGTTTGTTAACTTAAATATGTTAAACCAGTTATTTGAAGCATTTCGATATCGATTGCTTAAAGCATATATACAAGAAAATCGACTTTATACCTAAATATAAGATTACGGAATTCTTCCAAATGTACTGTCGTTATGCCACCATGGCTTTATATCAACTTCAATACGTTAAAAAAGGTTAATTAACTTAAATATGTTAAACTAATGGTTTGAAGCATTTAGATATCGATTGCTAAATGTGTATATACAAAAAAAATCGAATTTATACCTAAATATAAGATTACGGATTTCTTCTACATGCACTGCCGTTAAGCCGCCATGGCTTTGTGTTAACTTCAGTGCGTTAAAGTAGGTTTGTTAACGTAAATATGCCAAACTAATGATTTGAAGCATTTCGATATCGATTGCTAAATGAGTATATACAACAAAATCGACTTTATTCCTAAATATAAGATTACGTAAATCTTCTAAATGCACTGCCGTTATGCCGTTAAGGCTGATTAACTTATATTTAAGTTAATTAACCTTGTTTAACGTATTGAAGTTGATGTAAAGCCATGGCTGCATAACGACAATACATTTGGAAGAATTCCGTAGTCTTGCTTTTATGTATAAAGTTGATTTTCTTGTATATACCCATTTAGCAATCGATATCGAAATGCTTCAAATCATTACCTTAACATATTTAAATTAATAAACCTTCTTTAACGAATGGAAGTTGGCTTAAAGCCATGGCGGCATAACGGCAGTGCATTTAGAAGAATTCCGTAATCTTATATGAGGTATAAGGTCGATTTTCTTGTATATACACATTTAGCTATACATATCGAAATGCTTCAAATCATTAGTTTAACATATTTAAGTTAATTAACCTTATTTATCTTACTGAAGTTCACATAAAGCCATAACGGTATAACGGCAGTGCATTTGTGGGAATCTCGTTATCTTATATTTAGGTATAAAGTCGATTTTGTTTTATATACACATTTAGCAATCGATATCGAAATGCCTCAAATCATTAGTTTAACATATTTAAGTTAATTAACCTTCTTTAACATATTGAAGTTGATATAAGGCCATGGTGGCATAACGGCAGTACATTTGGAAGAATTCCGTAATCTTATATTTAGGTATAAAGAAGATTTTCTTGTATATATGAATATAGCAATCGATTTCGAAAATCTTCAAATCATTAGTTTAACATACTTAAGTCAATAAACCTTCTTTAACGAACAGAAGTTAACATGAAGCCATAGCTGCATAACGGCAGTGCATTTAAAAGAATTCCGTAATCTTATATTTAGGTATAAAGTCGATTTTCTTGTATATACACATATAGCAATCGATATCAAAATGCCTCAACTCATTAGTTTAACATATTTAAGTTAATTAACCCTCTTTATCTTACTGAAGTCTTCAAACGCCTTAACGGCATAACGGCAATGCAAGTAGAAGAATTCCGTAATCTTATATTTAGGTGTAAAGTCGATTTTCTTGTATATACTCATTTGGCAATCGATATCGAAATGCTTCACTTTATTAGTTTGACATATTTAAGTTAAAAAACCTACTTTAAACCGAAGATAACACAAAGCCATGGCGGCATAACGGCAGTGCATGTAGAAGAAATCCGTAATCTTATATTTAAGTATTAAGTCGAATTTGTTGTATATATGCATTTAGCAATCGATTTCGAAAATCTTTAAATCATTAGTTTAACATATTTAAGTTAATTAACCCTCTTTATCTTACTGAATTCTACATAAAGCCTTAACGGCATAACGGCAGTGCATTTGAAGAATTCCGTAATCTTATATTTAGGTATAAAGTCGATTTTTTTGTATATATGCATTTAGCAATCGATTTCGAAAATCTTCAAAACATTAGTTTAACATATTTAAGTTAATTATCCTTCTATAACATATTGAAGTTGATAAAAAGCCATGGCGGCATAGCGACAGTACATTTGCAAGAATTCCGTAAACTTATATTTAGGTAGAAAGTCGATTTTCTTATATATATGCATTAAGCAATCGATTTCAAAATGCTTCAAATAACTGGTGTAACATATCTAAGTTAATAAACCTTCTTAAACGAACTGAAGTTAAAATGAAGCCATAACGGCATAACGGCAGTGCATTTAGAAAAATTCCGTAATCTTATATTTCGGTATAAAGTCGATTTTCTTGTATATACACATTTAGCAATCGATATCGAAATGCTTCAAATCATTAGTTTAACATATTTAAGTTAACTAACCCTCTTTATCTTACTGAAGTCGACAAACGCCTTAACGGCATAACGGCAGTGCATTTAGAAGAATTACGATATCTTATATTTAGGTATAAAGTCGATTTCCTTGTATAGACGCATTTAGCAATCGTTATCGACATGCTTCAAATCATTAGTTTAATATATTTAAGTTAATAAACCTTCTTAAACGAACTGAAGTTTATATAAAGCCATAACGACATAACGGCAGTATATTTGGGTGAATTCCGTAATCTTTTACTTAGGTATAAAATCGATTTTCTTGTACATACACATTTAGCAATCGATATCGAAATGCTTCAAATCATTAGTTTAGCATATTTAAGTAAATTAACCTTCTTTAGCGAACTGAAATTTATATAAAGCCATAGCGGCGTAACGGGAGTGTATTTCGATGAATTCCGTAATCTTGTATTTAGATATAAAGTCGACTTTCTTGTATATACTCATTTAGCAATCGACATCGAAATGCTTCAAATCATAAGTTTAATATATTTATGTTAGTAAAGCTTCTTTAACGTAATGAAGGTGATATAAAGCCATAACGGTATAACGGGAGTGTATTTCGATGAATTCCGTAATCTTATATTTAGGTATAAAGTCGACTTTCTTGTATTTACACATTTATCAATCGATATCGAAAATCTTCAAATCATTAGTTTAACATATTTAAGTTAATTAAACTTCTTTAACGTAATGAAGGTGATATAAAGCCATAACGGCATAAAGGGAGTGTATTTCGATGAATTCCGTAATCTTATATTTAGGTATAAAGTCGACTTTCTTGTATATACTCATTTAGCAATCGATATCGAAATGCTTCAAATCATTAGTTTAATATATTTGAGTTAATAAAGCTTCTTTAACGCACTGTAGTTAGCATAAAGCCATGGCGGCATAACGGCAGTAAATGTAGAAGAATTCCGAAATCTTATATTTAGGTATAAAGTCGATTTTGTTGTATATACATATTAAGCAATCGAAATCGAGATGCTTCAACTCATTAGTTTAACATATTGAAGTTAATAAACCCTCTTTAATGAACTGAAGTTGGCATAAAGCAATGGCGGCATAACAGCAGTGCATTTAGAAGACTTCCGTAATCTGATATTTAGGTATAAAGTCGATTTTGTTGTATATACGCATTAAGCAATCGATATCGAAATGCTTCAAATAACCGGTTTAACATATTTAAGTTAATTAACCTTCTTTAACGTAATGAAGGTGATATAAAGCCATAACGGCATAAAGGGAGTGTATTTCGATGAATTCCGTAATCTTATATTTAGGTATAAAGTCGACTTTCTTGTATATACTCATTTAGCAATCTATATCGAAATGCTTCAAATCATTAGTTTAATATATTTAAGTTAATAAAGCTTCTTTAACGCACTGAAGTTAACATAAAACCATGGCGGCATAACGGCAGTGTATGTAGAAGAATTCCGTAATCTTATATTTAGGTATAAAGTCGATTTTATTGTATATATACATATAGCAATCGATATCGAAATGCTTCAAATCATTAGTTTAAAATATTTAAGTTCATAAACCTTCTTTAACGAACTGAAGTTGGCATAAAGCAATGGCGGCATAACAGCAGTGCATTTAGAAGAATTCCGTAATCTTATATTTAGGCATAAAGTCGATTTTCTTGTATATACACATTTAACAATCGATAACGAAATGCTTCAAATCATTAGTTTATCATATTTAAGTTAATTAACCCCCTTTATCTTACTGAAGTCTGCTTCAAATCATTAGTTTATCATATTTAAGTTAATTAACCTTATTTATCTTACTGAAGTTTACATAAAGCCATAACGGTATAACGACAGTGCATTTGGAAGAATTCCGTAATCTTATATTTAGGTATAAAGTCGAATTTCTTGTATATATGTATTTCGCAATCGATATCGAGATGCTTCAACTCATTAGTTTAACATATTTAAGTTAATAAACCTTCTTTAACGAACTGAGGTGTGCATAAAGCCATGGCGGCATAATGGCAGTACATGTAGAAGAATTCCGTTAGGTTATATTTAGGTATAAAGTCGATTTTCTTGTATATACACATTTAGCAATCGATATCGAGATGCTGTAAATCATAAGTTTAACAACTTTAAGTTAATTAGCCTTCTTTAACGTAATGAAGGTGATATAAAGCCATGGCGGCATAACGACAGTACATTTGGAAGTATTCCGTAATCTTATGTTTAGTATAAATTCGATTTTCTTTTATATAAACATATAGCTATCGATATCGAAATGCTTCAAATAACTGGTTTAACATATTTAAGTTAATAAACCTTCTTTAACGAACTGAACATAAATCCATAACGGCATAACGGCAGTGCATTTAGAATAATTTTTTATTATATATTAATGTATAAAGTCGATTTTCTTGCATATACACATTTAGCAATCGATATCGAAATGCTTCAAATCATTAGTTTAACATATTTAAGTTAACTAACCTTGTTTATCTTACTGAAGTTTACATAAAGCCATAACGGTATAACGGCAGTGCATTTGGATGAATTCCGTAATCTTATATTAAGGTAAAAAGTCGATTTTGTTGTATATACACATTTAGCAATCGATATCGAAATGCTTCAAATCATTAGTTTAATATATTTCAGTTAATAACGCTTCTTTAACGCACTGAAGTTAACATAAAGCCATGGCGGCATAACGGCAGTGTATGTAGAAGAATAACGTTATCTTATATTTAGGTATAAAGTCGATTTTCTTGTATATATACATATAGCAATCGATATCGAAATGCTTCAAATCATTAGTTTAAAATATTTAAGTTCATAAATCTTCTTTAACGAACTGAAGTTGGCATAAAGCAATGGCGGCATAACAGCAGTGCATTTAGAAGAATTCCGTAATCCTATATTTAGGTATAAAGTCGATTTTGTTGTATATACGCATTAAGCAATCGATATCGAAATGCTTCAAATAACTGGTTTAACATATTTAAGTTAATAAACCTTCTTTAACGAACTGAACATAAATCCATAACTGCATAACGGCAGTGCATTTAGAATAATTCCGTTATCTTATATTAATGTATAAAGTCGATTTTCTTGCATATACACATTTAGCAATCGATATCGAAATGCTTCAAATCATTAGTTTAACATATTTAAGCTAATAAGCCTTCTTTAACGAACGCAAGTTGGCTTAAAACCTTGGCGGCATAACGGCAGTGCATTTATAAAAATTCCGTAATCTTATATTTATGTATAAAGCCGATTTTCTTATATATACACATTTAGCAGTCGATATCGAAATGCTTCAAATCATTAGTTTAACATATTTAAGTTAATTAATCTTCTTTAACGAACAGAAGTTTGCATATAGCCATGACGGCATAACGGCAGTGCATGTAGAAGAATTCCGTAATTTTTTATTTAGGTATAAAGTCGATTTTCTTGTATATACATATTTAGCTATCGATATTGAAATGCTTCAAATCATTAGTAAAACATATTAAGTTAATAAGCATTTTTTAGCTTACTGAAGTCTACATAAAGCCTTAACGGTATAACGGCAGTGCATTTAGAAGAATTCCGTAATGTTATAATTTTATATCTAGGTATAACGTCGATTTTCTTGTATTTACACATTTAGCAATCGATATCGAAATGCTTCAAAACATTAGTTTAACATATTTAAAATAATTTACCTTCTTTAACTTATTGAAGGTGATATAAAGCCATGGCGGCATAACGACAGTACATGTGGAAGAATTCCGTAACCTTATATTTAGGTATAAAGTCGATTTTCTTGCATATACACATTTTTCAATCGATATCAAAATGCTTCAAATATCTGGTTTAGCATATTTAAGTTAATTAACTTTCTTTATCTTACTGAAGTTTACATAGAGCCATAACGACATAACGGCAGTATATGTGGCAGAATTCCGTAATCTTATATTAAGGTATAAAGTCGATTTTATTGTACATACACATTTAGCAATCGATATCGAAATGCTTCATCTCATAAGTTTAACATATTTAAGTTAATAAACCTTCTTTAACGTACTGAAATTTATATAAAGCCATAACGGCATAACGGCAGTGTATTTCGAAGAATTCCGTAATCTTATATTTAGATATAAAGCCGAATTTGTTGTATATACGCATTTAGCAATCGATATCGAAATTCTTCAAATCATAAGTTTAACATATTTAAAATAATTTATCTTCTTTAACTTATTGAAGGTGGTATAAAGCCATGGCGGCATAACGACGGTACATGTGGAAGAATTCCGTAACCTTATATTTAGGTATAAAGTCGATTTTCTTGCATATACACATTTTTCAATCGATATCAAAATGCTTCAAATATCTGGTTTAGCATATTTAAGTTAATTAACTTTCTTTATCTTACTGAAGTTTACATAGAGCCATAACGACATAACGGCAGTATATGTGGCAGAATTCCGTAATCTTATATTAAGGTATAAAGTCGATTTTATTGTACATACACATTTAGCAATCGATATCGAAATGCTTCATCTCATAAGTTTAACATATTTAAGTTAATAAACCTTCTTTAACGTACTGAAATTTATATAAAGCCATAACGGCATAACGGCAGTGTATTTCGAAGAATTCCGTAATCTTATATTTAGATATAAAGCCGGTTAAGCATATTTAGGTTAATTAACCTTCTTTATCTTACTGAAGTTTACATAAAGCCATAGCGGCATAACGGCAGTATATTTGGGTGAATTCCGTAATCTTTTACTTAGGTAAAAAATCGATTTTTTTGTATATACACATTTAGCAATCGACATCGAAATGCTTCAAATCATGAGCTTAACATATTTAAGATAATTAACCCTCTTTATCTTACTGAAGTCTACAAAAGCCTTAACGGCATAACGGCAGTGCATTTAGAAGAATTCCGTAATCCTCTATTTAGGTATAAAGTCGATTTTTTTTGTATATACTCATTTAGCAATCCATATCGAAATGCTTCGAATCATTAGTTTAACATATTTAAGTTAATTAACCCTCTTTATCTTACTGAAGTCTACAAAAGCCTTAACGGCATAACGGCAGTGCATTTCGAAGAATTCCGTAATCTTATATTTAGGTGTAAAGTCGATTTTCTTGTATATACTCATTTAGCAATCGATATCGAAATGCTTCAAATCATTAGTTTAACATATTTAAGTTAATTAACCTTCTTTAACATAATGAAGGTGATATAAAGCCATGGCAGCATAACGACAAGGCATTTAGAAGAATTTCGTAATCTTATATTTAGGTATATAGTCGATTTTCTTGTATTTACACATTTAGCAATCGATATCGAAAATCTTCAAATCATTAGTTTAACATATTTAAGTTAATTAACCTTCTTTAACGTAATGAAGGTAATATAAAGCCATGGCGGCATAACGACAGTGCATTTAGAAGAATTCCGTAATCTTATATTTAGGTATAAAGTCGATTTTCTTGTAAATACACATTTAGCAATCGATATCGATATGCCTCAAATCATTAGTTTAACATATTTAAGTTAATTAACCCCCTTTATCTTACTGAAGTCTGCTTCAAATCATTAGTTTATCATATTTAAGTTAATTAACCTTATTTATCTTACTGAAGTTTACATAAAGCCATAACGGTATAACGACAGTGCATTTGGAAGAATTCCGTAATCTTATATTTAGGTATAAAGTCGAATTTCTTGTATATATGTATTTCGCAATCGATATCGAGATGCTTCAACTCATTAGTTTAACATATTTAAGTTAATAAACCTTCTTTAACGAACTGAGGTGTGCATAAAGCCATGGCGGCATAATGGCAGTACATGTAGAAGAATTCCGTTAGGTTATATTTAGGTATAAAGTCGATTTTCTTGTATATACACATTTAGCAATCGATATCGAGATGCTGTAAATCATTAGTTTAACAACTTTAAGTTAATTAGCCTTCTTTAACGTAATGAAGGTGATATAAAGCCATGGCGGCATAACGACAGTACATTTGGAAGTATTCCGTAATCTTATGTTTAGTATAAATTCGATTTTCTTTTATATAAACATATAGCTATTGATATCGAAATGCTTCAAATAACTGGTTTAACATATTTAAGTTAATAAACCTTCTTTAACGAACTGAACATAAATCCATAACGGCATAACGGCAGTGCATTTAGAATAATTTCGTTATCTTATATTAATGTATAAAGTCGATTTTCTTGCATATACACATTTAGCAATCGATATCGAAATGCTTCAAATCATTAGTTTAACATATTTAAGTTAACTAACCTTGTTTATCTTACTGAAGTTTACATAAAGCCATAACGGTATAACGGCAGTGCATTTGGATGAATTCCGTAATCTTATATTAAGGTAAAAAGTCGATTTTGTTGTATATACACATTTAGCAATCGATATCGAAATGCTTCAAATCATTAGTTTAATATATTTCAGTTAATAACGCTTCTTTAACGCACTGAAGTTAACATAAAGCCATGGCGGCATAACGGCAGTGTATGTAGAAGAATTACGTTATCTTATATTTAGGTATAAAGTCGATTTTCTTGTACAGGGTAGGCCATTTAAAGTTGACCCATCTGGCAACGCTGTAACTTTTAACAGTGCTGACAAATCGGCTAATGTCATACCGCGTTAGAAGCGTCATTCGAAGACAATTTATACCATGGAACAGTACACTCCAAAAGAACGCGCTGAAATTGTTCAGCTTTATATTCAAAATAACTTTTCAATTGTGTTAACTCAACGTGCGTTTCGCAAAAAAAATAAAGTGAAAAGTGCTCCAGTTAAGAACACAATTAAGTCTTTATACGCAAAATTTGTGAACACCGGTAATCTCAGTAATGCCAGTCATGCATCCAGACAACGCACAAGACGTTCTGATGAAAATATCGAAGCTGTACGAGCCAGTATTGAGGAGACTCCATCGACATCGAGTTATCGCCGCTCTCAGGAATTAGACATCTCTCGCACCAATCTCTGACGCATAATTCATAAAGATTTGAAGATGTTTCCATATAAAATTCAAATGGCACAAAAACTAAACCCAGCTGATTATCCGCGACGCCTTAATTTTGGCAAATGGGCCATCGAAATGGCTGAAAACGAACTTGACTTTTGGCGAAAACTCATCATGTCAGACGAGGCACATTTCTCGTTGAATGGAGGCGTAAACAAGCAAAATTGCCGATTTTATGCCACCGAAAATCCTCAATTAATTGAAGAACAGCCTCTTTACGACCAAAAAGTAACAGTTTGGTGCGGTGTTTGCGCGAATATGATCATCGGACCGTATTTTTTCGAAGACGATGATGGAGCCACGACAACAGTCAATGGTGAGCGTTATCGAGCCATGATAACGGATTTTGTGATACCCGTTATTCGCGAAAATGACATGGATAACTTCTGGTTTCAACAGGACGGGGCTACATGCCATAAAGCTCGACCAACAATCAATTTATTGCGACCATTTTTCCCCGGGCGATTGATATCGAAAAATGGTGATGTTGACTGGCCACCGAGATCACCAGATTTGACGCCACCAGACTTTTATTAGTGGGGTTATTTGAAATCCAAGGTATACGCTAATAAGCCAAAGACCTTAGCTCAACTGAAAGCCAACATTCGACGTGAAACAGCCGCCATATTATCCGAAACATTGGCCAAAGTCATGGAAAATGTCGAAAAAAGAGTGCATTTAGCTGTCAAAGCTAAAGGTGCCCATTTACGCGATCTAATTTTTAAATATTAGCTGAAACAAATTCCCTTGGACCAAAATAAATTATTTTTGAAATGAACAAAAAACATTGTTTTCTTTTGTTCTTTTTTTTTAGAAACAAATGGGTCAACTTTAAATGGCCTACCCTGTATATATACATATAGCAATCGATATCGAAATGCTTCAAATCATTAGTTTAAAATATTTAAGTTCATAAACCTTCTTTAACGAACTGAAGTTGGCATAAAGCAATGGCGGCATAACAGCAGTGCATTTAGAAGAATTCCGTAATCCTATATTTAGGTATAAAGTCGATTTTTTTGTATATACGCATTAAGCAATCGATATCGAAATGCTTCAAATAACTGGTTTAACATATTTAAGTTAATAAACCTTCTTTAACGAACTGAACATAAATCCATAACTGCATAACGGCAGTGCATTTAGAATAATTCCGTTATCTTATATTAATGTATAAAGTCGATTTTCTTGCATATACACATTTAGCAATCGATATCTAAATGCTTCAAATCATTAGTTTAACATATTTAAGTTAATAAGCCTTCTTTAACGAACGCAAGTTGGCTTAAAACCTTGGCGGCATAACGGCAGTGCATTTATAAAAATTCCGTTATCTTATATTTATGTATAAATCCTTTTTCTTATATATAAACATTTAGCAATCGATATCGAAATGCTTCAAATCATTAGTTTAACATATTTAAGTTAATTAATCTTCTTTAACGAACAGAAGTTTGCATATAGCCATGACGGCATAACGGCAGTGCATGTAGAAGAATTCCGTTATCTTATATTTAGGTATAAAGTCGATTTTCTTGTATATACATATTTAGCTATCGATATTGAAATGCTTCAAATCATTAGTTTAACATATTAAGTTAATAAGCATTTTTTAGCTTACTGAAGTCTACATAAAGCCTTAACGGTATAACGGCAGTGCATTTAGAAGAATTCCGTAATGTTATAATTTTATATTTAGGTATAACGTCGATTTTCTTGTATTTACACATTTAGCAATCGATATCGAAATGCTTCAAAACATTAGTTTAACATATTTAAAATAATTTACCTTCTTTAACTTATTGAAGGTGATATAAAGCCATGGCGGCATAACGACAGTACAATTGGAAGAATTCCGTAATCTTATATTTAGGTATAAAGTCGATTTTCTTGTATATACACATTTTTCAATCGATATCAAAATGCTTCAAATAACTGGTTTAGCATATTTAAGTTAATTAACTTTCTTTATCTTACTGAAGTTTACATAGAGCCATAACGACATAACGGCAGTATATGTGGCAAAATTCCGTAATCTTATATTAAGGTATAAAGTCGATTTTATTGTACATACACATTTAGCAATCGATATCGAAATGCTTCATCTCATAAGTTTAACATATTTAAGTTAATAAACCTTCTTTAACGTACTGAAATTTATATAAAGCCATAACGGCATAACGGCAGTGTATTTCGAAGAATTCCGTAATCTTATATTTAGATATAAAGCCGAATTTGTTGTATATACGCATTTAGCAATCGATATCGAAATTCTTCAAATCATAAGTTTAACATATTTAAAATAATTAACCTTCTTTAACGTAATGAAGGTGATATAAAGCCATGGCGGCCTAACGACAGTGCATTTAGAAGAATTCCGTAATCTTATATTTAGGTATAAATTCGATTTTGTTGTATATACGCATTCAGCAATCGATATCGAAATGCTTCAAATAACTGGTTTAGCATATTTAGGTTAATTAACCTTCTTTATCTTACTGAAGTTTACATAAAGCCATAACGGCATAACGGCAGTATATTTGGGTGAATTTTGTAATCTTTTACTTAGGTAAAAAATCGATTTTCTTGTACATACACATTTAGCAATGGATATCGAAATGCTTCAAATCATTAGTTAAACATATTTAAGTAAATTAATCCTCTTTTTCTTACTGAAGTCTACAAAAGCTTTAACGGCATAACGGCAGTGGAAAAGTTTGGAAGAATTCCGTAATCTTATATTTAGGTATTAAGTCGATTTTGTTGTATATACGCATTCAGCAATCGACATCGAAATGCTTCAAATCATGAGTTTAACATATTTAAGATAATTAACCCTCTTTATCTTACTGAAGTCTACAAAAGCCTTAACGGCATAACGGCAGTGCATTTAGAAGAATTCCGTAATCCTCTATTTAGGTATAAAGTCGATTTTTTTTGTATATACTCATTTAGCAATCCATGTCGAAATGCTTCGAATCATTAGTTTAACATATTAAAGTTAATTAACCCTCTTTATCTTACTTAAGTCTACAAAAGCCTTAACGGGATAACGGCAGTGCATTTCGAAGAATTCCGTAATCTTATATTTAGGTGTAAAGTCGATTTTCTTGTATATACTCATTTAGCAATCGATATCGAAATGCTTCAAATCATTAGTTTAACATATTTAAGTTAATTAACCTTCTTTAACGTAATGAAGGTGATATGAAGCCATGGCAGCATAACGACAGTGCATTTAGAAGAATTTTGTAATCTTATATTTAGGTATATAGTCGATTTTCTTGTATTTACACATTTAGCAATCGATATCGAAAATCTTCAAATCATTAGTTTAACATATTTAAGTTAATTAACCTTCTTTAACGTAATGAAGGTAATATAAAGCCATGGCGGCATAACGACAGTGCATTTAGAAGAATTCCGTTATCACATATTTAGGTATAAAGTCGATTTTCTTGTATATACACATTTTGCAATCGATATCGAATTGCCTCAAATCATTAGTTTAACATATTTAAGTTAATTAACCCCCCTTATCTTACTGAAGTCTACAAACGCCTTAAAGGCATAACGGCAGTGCATGTAGAAGAATTCCGTTATCATATATTTAGGTATAAAGTCGATTTTCTTGTATATACACATTTAGCAATCGATATCGAAATGCCTCAAATCATTAGTTTAACATATTTAAGTTAATTAATCCTCTTTATCTTACTGCAGTCTACAAACGCCTTAACGGCATAACGGCAAAGCATTTAGAAGAATTACGTAATCTTATATTTAGGTATAAAGTCGATTTTCTTGTATATACTCATTTAGCAATCGATATCGAAATGCTTCAAATATAAGTTTAACATATTTAAGTTAACAAACCTACTTTAACGCACTGAAGTTAACACAAAGCCATGGCGGCATAAAGGCAGTGCATGTAGAAGAATGCCGTAATCTTATATTTAGGTATAAAGTCGATATTCTTGTATATAAACATTTAGCAATCGATATCGAAATGCCTCAAATCATTAGTTTAACATATTTAAGTTAATTAACCCCCTTTATCTTACTGAAGTCTACAAACTCCTTAACGGCATAACGGCAGTGCATGTAGAAGAATTCCGTTATCATATATTTAGGTATAAAGTCGATTTTCTTGTATATACACATTTAGCAATCGATATCGAAATGCCTCAAATCATCAGTTTAACATATTTAAGTTAATTAACCCTCTTTATCTTACTGAAGTCTACAAACTGCTTAACGGCAAAGCATTTAGAAGAATTACGTAATCTTATATTTAGTTATAAATTCGATTTTCTTGTATATACACATTTAGCAAGCGATATCGAAATGCTTCAAGTCATTAGTTTAACATATTTAAGATAATTAACCTTCTTTATTTTACTGAAGTTCACATAAAGCCATAACGGTATAACGGCAGTGTATTTGGGAGAATTTCGTAATCTTATATTTAGGTATAAAGTCGATTTTGTTGTATATACTCATTTAGCAATCGAAATCGAAATGCTTCAAATCATTAGTTTTAAAATATTTAAGTTAACTAACCCTCTGTATCTTACTGAAGTCTACAAACATCTTAACGGAAAAACGGCAAAGCATTTAGAAGAATTACGTAATCTTATATTTAGGTATAAAGTCGATTTTCTTGTATATACTCATTTAGCAATCGAAATCGAAATGCTTCAAATCATTAGTTTAACATATTTAAGTTAACTAACCCTCTGTATCTTACTGAAGTCTACAAACATCTTAACGGTATAACGGCAAAGCATTTAGAAGAATTACGTAATCTTATATTTAGGTATAAAGTCGATTTTCTTGTATATACTCATTTAGCAATCGATATAGAAATGCTTCAAATCATTGGTTTAACATATTAAAGTTAATAAACCTTCTTTAACGAACTGAAGTTGGCATAAATCCATGGCGGCATAACGGCAGTGCATTTATAATAATTCCGTAATCTTACATTTAGGCATAAAGTCGATTTTCTTGTATATACTCATTTAGCAATCGATATCGAAATGCTTCAAATCATTAGTTTAACATATTTAAGTTAATAAACCTTTTTTAGCGTATTTAAGTTGATATAAAGCCATGGTGGCATTACGACAGTACATTTGGAAGAATTCCGTACTCTTATATTTAGGTATAAAGTCGATTTTCTTGTATATATGCATTAAGCAATCGATATCGAAATTCCTCAAATCATTAGTTTAACATGTTTAAGTTAATTAACCCCCTTTATCTTACTGAAGTCTATAAACGCCTTAACGGCATAACGGCAGTGCATGTAGAAGAATTCCGTTATCATATATTTAGGTATAAAGTCGATTTTCTTGTATATACACATTTAGCAATCGAAATCGAAATGCTTCAAATCATTAGTTTAACATATTTAAGTTAATTAACCCTCTTTATCTTACTGAAGTCTACAAACGCCTTAACGGCATAACGGCAAAGCATTTAGAAAAATTACGTAATCTTATATTTAGGTATAACATCGATTTTCTTGTACATACTCATTTAGCAATCGAAATCGAAATGCTTCAAATCATTAGTTTAACATATTTAAATTAATTTACCCTCTTTATCTGACTGAAGTCTACAAACATCCTAACGGCATAACGGCAACGCATTTAGAAGAATTCCGTAATCTTATATTTAGGTATAAAGTCGATTTTCTTGTATATACTCATTTAGCAATCGATTTCGAAAATTTTCAAATCATTAGTTTAACATACAGTGGGAAGCAAAACTGTCCGGATGTTTTGCACTAAGGAATTAAGGTAATGAAAACAATACAAATATAGGTATATTATCAGATATATGTATTTTTTTTATTTAATTGAACATTATTCTAAATTATAAAGCACAAAAACTCATATAAATTGCTTCAAAAAAATAAAAAAATTAAAAAAAACAAAAAATTCACTATTCGGACACTTTTGCACAGTACAAGAAATAAACATTATCACAATATTGCTTTGTTAAAATGTAACGGTATTTAACCCGTTGTTTTTTTTTTTTTTTGTTTGTTGTCCCGTTATCAAGCTTTTTTTGCTCTATTTTTGCATTATTGTTTGACCTGTGAAGTGATTAACATGATTTTTAAATAAAAAGTTAAAAGATCTTCAAAAATGAGAAAAAAGCCAACTGATATAGAAAACAATGTGATAAATTTGTTGCAAAATAATTATTCATGCCGTAAAATTGCTGAAAAATTAAATTTAAGTAAATCCACGGTAAATGATATAAAAAAACGACGAAATGTAGCTTGCAATAATAACCAAGGGGGTCGACCAAAACTACTTTCTGATGGTGATGCCCGGCAGATTGAACGTTTGCTACATAATAAGGATACCAAGACCCCGAAAAATGCTGCAAAAAGTATTGGTAAGGATGTCAGTTCCTGGACGGTGAGACGCGCATTAAATAGAATTGGTTTAGTAGCCAGTGTGAAAAAGAAAAAGTCAGCACTTTCCGATAGAAATGTGAAAAGACGCCTTCATTTCTGTAAAACCCACAAAAATTGGACAGTAGATGACTGGAAACGGGTTATTTGGAGCGACGAAACTAAAATCAACCGATACCAGTCTGATGGAAAAGAATACTATTGGCATAGACCGCAGGAGCGCATCCAAAAGTACCATGTGAAGGAAACGAGGAAACATGGTGGCGGCAGTATAATGTTGTGGGGATGTTTTACTTGGTGGAACATTGGACCTTTGGTGAGAATCCAGGGTATAATGAAGAAGGAGGATTACCTGAATATTCTACAAACAAATTTACCAGAATTTGTTGACGAGAGTGCTTATCCAACTGAAGAAGTTGTTTTTCAGCAAGACGGGGATCCGAAGCACACAGCCAAAATAGTTAAAAGCTGGCTACAAAACCAAACTTTTGGGACAATGGAATGGCCTGCACAAAGCCCAGACCTGAATCCTATAGAAAATTTATGGGCTATTGTGAAAAGAAGGCTGGGAGCATATGAAAACCCACCAAAAAATGTTGACGAGCTTTGGGAGAGAATACAACATGAATGGCGAGCTCTCGACCGTGATATCATCCAAAAGTTGGTGGAGAGTATGCCAAAACGTATTGAAAGCGTAATTAGAAATAAAGGCCTTTGGACAAAATATTAAATTGGCAACGTTAATTGGTTTCAACAAACAAACAGCAAACAGTGCAAAAGTGTCCGAATAGTGAATTTTTTGTTTTTTTAATTTTTTTATTTTTTTGAAGCAATTTATATGAGTTTTTGTGCTTTATAATTTAGAATAATGTTCAATTAAATAAACGAAATACATATATCTGATAATATACCTATATTTGTATTATTTTCATTACCTTACTTCCTTAGTGCAAAACATCCGGACAGTTTTGCTTCCCACTGTATTTAAGTAAATAAAGCTTCTTTAACGCACTGAAGTTAACACAAAGCCATGGCGGCATAACGGCAGTTCATGTAGAAGAATTCCGTAATTTTATATTTAGGTATAAAGTCGATTTTCTTGTATATACACATTTAGCAATCGACATCGATATGCCTCAAATCGTAAGTTTAACATATTTAAGTTAATTAACCCCCTTTATCTTACTGAAGTCTACAAACTCCTTAACGGCATAACGGCAGTGCATGTAGAAGAATTCCGTTATCATATGTTTAGGTATAAATTCGATTTTCTTGTATATACACATTTAGCAATCGATATCGAAATGCCTCAAATCATTAGTTTAACATATTTAAGTTAATTAACCCCCTTTATCTTACTGAAGTCTACAAACGCCTTAACGGCATAACGTTAGTGCATGTAGAAGAATTCCGTTATCATATATTTAGGTATAAAGGCGATTTTCTTGTATATACTCATTTAGCAATCGATATCGAAATGCTTCAAATATAAGTTTAACATATTTAAGTTAACAAACCTACTTTAACGCACTGAAGTTAACACAAAGCCATGGCGGCATAGAGGCAGTGCATGTAGAAGAATGCCGTAATCTTATATTTAGGTATAAAGTCGATTTTCTTGTATATAAACATTTAGCAATCGATATCGAAATGCCTCAAATCATTAGTTTAACATATTTAAGTTAATTAACCCCCTTTATCTTACTGAAGTCTACAAACTCCTTAACGGCATAACGGCAGTGCATGTAGAAGAATTCCGTTATCATATATTTAGGTATAAAGTCGATTTTCTTGTATGTGCACATTTAGCAATCGATATCGAAATGCCTCAAATCATTAGTTTAACATATTTAAGTTAATTAGCCCTCTTTATCATACTGAAGTCTACAAACGCCTTAACGGCATAACGGCAAAGCATTTAGAAGAATTACGTAATCTTATATTTAGGTATAAAGTCGATTTTCTTGTATATACTCATTAAGCAATCGAAATCGAAATGCTTTAAATCATTAGTTTAACATATTTAAGATAATTAACCCTCTTTATCTTACTGAAGTCTACAAACGCCTTAACGGCATAACGGCAAAGCATTTAGAAGAATTACATAATCTTATATTCAGGTATAAAGTCGATTTTCTTATATATACTCATTTAGCAATCGATATAGAAATGCTTCAAATCATTAGTTTAACATATTTAAGTTAATTATCCTTCTACAACATATTGAAGTTGATATAAAGCCATGGCGGCATAATGACAGTACATTTGGAAGTATTCCGTAATCTTATATTTAGGTATAAAGTCGATTTTCTTTTATATACACATTTAGGTATCGATATCGAAATGCTTCAAATCATTATTTTAACATATTTAAGTTAATTAAACTTTTTTAACGTATTGGAGTTGATATAAAGCCATGGTGGTATAACGACAGTACATATGGAAGAATTCCGTGATCTTATATTTAGGTATAAAGTCGATTTTCTTGTATGTATGCATTAAGCAATCGATTTCGAAATGCTTCAAATAACTAGTGTAACATATCTAAGTAAATAAACCTTCTGAAGTTAACATAAAGCCATAACGGCATAACGGCAGTGCATTTAGAAGAATTCCGTAATCTTATATTTAGGTATAAAGTCGATTTTCTTGTATATACTCATTTAGCAATCGATATCGAAATGCTTCAAATCATTAGTTTAACATATTTATGTTAGTAAAACTTCTTTAACGTATTGAAGTTGATATAAAGCCATGGCGGCATAACGACAGTAGATTTGGAAGAAACCCGTAATCTTATATTTAGGTGTAAAGTCGATTTTCTTGTATAAATGCTTTAAGCAATCGATTTCGAAATGCTTCAAATAACTGGTGTAACATATCTAAGTTAATAAACCTCCTTTAACGAACTGAAGTTAACATAAAGCCATAACGGCATAACGGCAGTGCATTAAGAAGAATTCCGTAAGCTTATCTTTAGGTATAAAGTCGATTTTGTTGTATATAAACATTTAGCAATCGATATCGAAATGCCTCAAATCAAAAGTTTAACATATTTTAGTTAATTAACCTTCTTTAACATATTGAAGTTGATATAAAGCCATGGCGGCATAACGACAGTACATTTGGAAGAATTCCGTAATCTTATATTTAGGTATAAAGTCGATTTTCTTGTATGCACTCATTTAGCAATCGCTTTCGAAATGCTTCAAATCATTAGTTTAACATATTTAAGTTAATTAACCCTCTTTATCTTACTGAAGTCTACAAACACCTTAACGGCATAACGGCAAAGCATTTAGAAGAATTACGTAATCTTATATTTAGGTATAAAGTCGATTTTCTTGTATATACTCATTTAGCAATCGATATCGAAATGCTTCAAATCATTAGTTTAACATATTTAAGTTAATAAACTTTCATCAACGATCTGAAGTTGGCATATAGTCGTGGCGGCATAACAACAGTGCATGTAGAAGAATTCCGTAATCTTATATTTAGGTATAAATTCGATTTTCTTGTATACACACATTTAGCTATCGATATCGAAATGCTTCAAATCATTAGTTTAACATATTTAAGTTAATTATCCTTCTATAACATATTGAAGTTGATATAAAGCCATGGCGGCATAACAACAGTACATTTGGAAGTATTCCGTAATCTTATATTTAGGTATAAAGTCGATTTTCTTTTATATACACATTTAGATATCGATATCTAAATGCTTCAAATCATTATTTTAACATATTTAAGTTAATTAACCTTTTTTAACGTATTGGAGTTGATATAAAGCCACGGTGGAATAACGACAGTACATTTGGAAGAATTCCGTGATCTTATATTTAGGTATAAAGTCGATTTTCTTGTATATATGCATTAAGCAATCGAAATGCTTCAAATAACTGGTTTAACATATTTAAGTTAATAAACCTTCTTAAACGAACTGAAGTTAACATAAAGCCATAACGGAATAACGGCAGTGCATTTGGAAGAATTCCGTAATCTTATATTTAGGTATAAAGTCGATTTTGTTGTGTATATGCATTAAGCAATCGATTTCGAAAATCTTTAAATCATTAGTTTAACAAATTTAAGTTAATAAAGCTTCTTTAACGCACTGAAGTTAACATAAAGCCATGGCGGCATAACGGCAGTGCATTTAGAAGAATTTCGTAAGCTTATATTTAGGTATAAAGTCGATTTTGTTGTATATACGCATTTAGCAATCGATATCGAAATGCTTCAAATCATTAGTTTAACATATTTAAGTTAATTATCCTTCTATAACATATTGAAGTTGATATAAAGCCATGGCGGCATACCGACAGTACATTTGGAAGAATTCCGTAATCTTATATTTAGGTAGAAAGTCGATTTTCTTGAATATATGCATTAAGCAATCGATTTCGAAATGCTTCAAATAACTAGTGTAACATACCTAAGTTAATAAACCTTCTGAAGTTAACATAAAACCATAACGGCATAACGGCAGTGCATTTAGAAGAATTCCGTAAGCTTATATTTAGGTCTAAAGTCGATTTTAGCAATTTCGATTTAGCAATCGATATCGAAATGCTTCAAATCATTAGTTTAACATATTTAAGTTAATTCTACTTCTTCTTGCTTCTATAACATATTGAAGTTGATAAAAAGCCATGGCGGCATAACGACAGTACATTTGGAAGAATTCCGTAATCTTATATTTAGGTAGAAAGTTGATTTTCTTGTATATATGCATTAAGCAATCGATTTCGAAATGCTTCAAATAACTAGTGTAACATATCCAAGTTAATAAACCTTCTGAAGTTAACATAAAGCCATAACGGCATAACGGCAGTGCATTTAGAAGAATTCCGTAATCTTATATTTAGGTATAAAGTCGATTTTCTTGTATATGCTCATTTAGCAATCGATATCGAAATGCTTCAAATAACTGGTTTAGCATATTTAAGTTATTTAACCTTCTTTATCTTAATGAAAATTACATAAAGCCTTAACGGCATAACGGCGGTATATTTATATGAATTCCGTTATCTTATATTTAGGTATAAAGTCGATTTTGTTGTACTTACGCATTTAGCAATCGATATCGAAATGCTTCAAATAACTAGTGTAACATATCTAAGTTAATAAACCTTCTGAAGTTAACATAAAGCCATAACGGCATAACGGCAGTGCATTTAGAAGAATTCCGTAATCTTATATTTAGGTATAAAGTCGATTTTCTTGTATATACTCATTTAGCAATCGATATCGAAATGCTTCAAATAACTGGTTTAGCATATTTAAGTTAATTAACCTTCTTTATCTTAATGAAGTTTACATAAAGCCTTAACGGCATAACGGCAGTATATTTATATGAATTCCGTTATCTTATATTTAGGTATAAAGTCGAATTTGTTGTACATACGCATTTAGCAATCGATATCGAAATGCTTCAAATCATTCGTTTAACATATTTAAGTTAATTAACCTTCTTTAACGTATTGAAGTTGATGTAAAGCCATGGCAGCATAACAACAATACATTTGGAAGAATTCCGTAGTCTTATATTTAGGTATAAAGTTGATTTTCTTGTATATACACATTTAGCAATCGATATCGAAATGCTTCAAATCATTAGTTTAACATATTTAAGTTAATAAACCTTGTTTAACGAACGGAAGTTTGCTTAAAGCCATGGCGGCATAACGGCAGTGCATTTAGAAGAATTCCGTAATCTTATATTTAGGTATAAAGTCGATTTTGTTGTATATACGCATTTAGCAATCGATATCGAAATGCTTCAAATCATTAGTTTAACATATTAAAGTTAATTAACCTTCTTTAACGTATTGAAGTTTATATAAAGCCATGGCGGCATAACGACAGTAGATTTGGAAGAAACCCGTAATCTTGTATTTAGGTATAAAGTCGATTTTGTTGTATATACACATTAAGCAATCGATATCGAAATGCTTCAAATCATTATTTTAACATATTTAAGTTAATTAACCTTCTTTATCTTACTGAAGTTTACATAACGCCAAAACGGTATAACGGCAGTGCATTTGGAAGAATTTCGTGATCTTATATTCGGTAAAAAGTCGATTTTCTTGTATATACACATTTATCTATCGATATCGAAATTCTTCAAATTATTCGTTTAACATATTTAAGTTAGTTAACCTTCTTTAGCGATCTGAAGTTGGCATATAGCCATGGCGGCATAACGGCAGTGCATGTAGAAGAATTCCGTAATCTTATATTTAGGTATAAAGTCGATTTTCTTGTATATACACATTTAGCTAACGATATCGAAATGCTTCTTATCATTAGTTTAACATATTAAGTTAATAAACGCTTTTTAGCTTACTAAAGTCTACATAAAGCCTTAACGGTATAACGGCAGTGAAGTTAGAAGAATTCCGTAATGTTACAATTTATATTTAGGTATAAAGTGGATTTTCTTGTATTTACACATTTAGCAATCGATATCGAAATGCTTCAGATAACTGGTTTAGCATACTTAAGTTAATTAACCTTCTTTATCTTACTGAAGTTTACATAAAGCCATAACGGCATAACGGCAGTATATTTATATGAATTCCGTAATTTTATATTTAGGTATAAAGTCGATTTTGTTGTATATACGCATTTAGCAATCGATATCGAAATGCTTCAAATCATTAGTATGATATATTTAAGTTAATTAACCTTCTTTAACGTATTGAAGTTGATATAAAGCCATGGCGGCATAACGGCAGTACATTTGGAAGAATTCCGTAGTCTTATATTTACGTAAGAAGTCGATTTTCTTGTATATACACATTTAGCGATCGATATCGAGATGCTTCAACTCATTAGTTTAACATATTTATTTTAATAAACCTCCTTTAACGATCTGAAGTTGGCATAAAGCTATGGCGGCATAACGGCAGTGCAAGTAGAAGAATTCCGTTATCTTATATTTAGGTATAAAGTCGATTTCCTTGACTAGTTATTCGAAGCATTTCGATATCGATTTCTTAATGCATATATACCAGAAAATCGACTTTATACCTAAATATAAGACTACGGAATTCTTCGAAAAGTACTGTCGTTATGCCGCCATGGCTTTATATCAACTTCAATACGTTAAAGAAGGTTTATTAACTTAAATATGTTAAACTAATGATTTGAAGCATTTCGATATCGATTGCTAAATGCGTATGTACAACAAAATCGACTCTATACTTAAATATAAGATAACGGAACTCATATAAATATACTGCCGTTATGGCTTTATGTAAACTTCAGTAAGATAAAGAAGGTTAATTAACTTAAATATGCTAAACCAGTTATTTTAAGCATTTCGATATCGATTGCTAAATGTGTATATACAAGAAAATTGACTTTATACCTAAATATAAAATTATAACATTACGGAATTCTTCTAAATGCACTGCATTTATACCGTTAAGGCTTATGTAGACTTCAGTAAGGTAAAAAGCGTTTATTTACTTAATATGTTAAACTAATTATATGAAATATTTCGATATCGATAGCTAAGTGTGTATATACAAGAAAATCGACTTTATACTTAAATATAAGATTACGGAATTCTTCTACATGCACTGCCGTTATGCCGCCATGGCTATATGCCAACTTCAGATCGTTAAAGAAAGTTTATTAACATAAATATGTTAAACGAATGATGTGAAGCATCTCGATATCGATAGCTAAATGTGTATATACAAGAAAATCGACTTTATACCTAAATATAAGATTACGGAATTCTTCTACATGCACTGCCGTTATGCCGCCATGGCTATATGCCAACTTCAGATCGCTAAAGAAGGTTAATTAACTTAGATATGTTAAACTAATGATTTGAAGTATTTCGTTATCGATTGCTTAATGTTTATATACAAGAAAATTGACTTTAAACCTAAATATAAATCTGCGGAATTCTTCCAAATGTACTGTCGTTACGCCGCTATGGTTTTATATCAACTTCAATACGTTAAAGAAGGTTAATTAACTTAAATATGTTAACCTAATGCTTTGAAGCATTTCGATATCGATTGCTAAATGCGTATATACAACAAAATCGACTTTATACCTAAATATAAGATAACGGAATTCTTCTAAATGCACTGTCGTTATGCCGCCATGGCTTTATATCACCTTCATTACGTTAAGGAAGGTTAACTAACTTAAATATGTTAAACTAATGATTTGAAGATTTTCGATATCGATTGCAAATGTGTAAATACAACAAAATCGACTTTATACCTAAATATAAGATAACGGAATTCTTCTAAATGCACTGTCGTTATGCCGCCATGGCTTTATATCACCTTCATTACGTTAAGGAAGGTTAACTAACTTAAATATGTTAAACTAATGATTTGAAGATTTTCGATATCGATTGCTAAATGTGTAAATACAAGAAAATCGACTATATACCTAAATATAAGATTACGAAACTCTTCTTCCTGCACTGTCGTTATGCCACCATGGCTTTATATCACCTTCATTACGTTAAGGAAGGTTAACTAACTTAAATATGTTAAACTAATGATTTGAAGCATTTCGATATCGATTGCTAAATGCGTATATACAACAAAATCGACTTTATACCTAAATATAAGATAACGGAATTCTTCTAAATGCACTGTCGTTATGCCGCCATGGCTTTATATCACCTTCATTACGTTAAGGAAGGTTAACTAACTTAAATATGTTAAACTAATGATTTGAAGATTTTCGATATCGATTGCAAATGTGTAAATACAACAAAATCGACTTTATACCTAAATATAAGATAACGGAATTCTTCTAAATGCACTGTCGTTATGCCGCCATGGCTTTATATCACCTTCATTACGTTAAGGAAGGTTAACTAACTTAAATATGTTAAACTAATGATTTGAAGATTTTCGATATCGATTGCTAAATGTGTAAATACAAGAAAATCGACTATATACCTAAATATAAGATTACGAAACTCTTCTTCCTGCACTGTCGTTATGCCACCATGGCTTTATATCACCTTCATTACGTTAAGGAAGGTTAACTAACTTAAATATGTTAAACTAATGATTTGAAGATTTTCGATATCGATTGCTAAATGTGTAAATACAAGAAAATCGACTGTATACCTAAATATAAGATTACGAAACTCTTCTACCTGCACTGTCGTTATGCCGCCATGGCTTTATATCACCTTCATTACGTTAAGGAAGGTTAACTAACTTAAATATGTTAAACTAATGATTTGAAGATTTCGATATCGATTGCTAAATGTGTAAATACAAGAAAATCGACTATATACCTAAATATAAGATTACGAAACTCTTCTACCTGCACTGTCGTTATGCCGCCATGGCTTTATATCACCTTCATTACGTTAAAGAAGGTTAATTAACTTAAATATGTTAAACCAATGATTTGAAGCATTTCGATTTCGATATCGATAGCTAAATGTGTGTATACAAGAAAATGACTTTATATATAAATATAAGACTACGGAATTCTTCCAAATGTATTGTCGTTATCCGCCATGGCTTTATGCAACTTCCGTTCGTTAAAGAAGGTTTATTAACTTAAATATGTTAAAGTAATGATTTGAAGCATTTCGATATCGATTGCTAAATGTGTATATACTAGAAAATCGACTTTATACCTAAATATAAGATAACTGAATTCTTCTAAATGCACTGCCGTTATGCCGTTAAGGCTTTATGTAACTTCAGTGCGTTAAAGAAGGTTTATTAACTTAAATATGTTAAACTAATGATTTGAAGCATTTTGGTATCGATTGCTAAATGTGTATATACAAGAAAATCGACTTTATAATTAATTATAAGATAACGGAATTATTCTAATGCACTGCCCTTATGCCGCCATAGCTTTATGCCAACTTCAGTTCGTTAAAGAAGGTTTATTAACTTAAATATGTTAAACTAATGAGGTGAAGCATCTCGATATCGATTGCTTAATATGTATATAAAACAAAATCGACTTTATACCTAAATATAAGTTTACGGAATTCTTCCAAATGCACTGCCGTTACACCGTTATGGCTTTATGTAAACTTCAGTAAGATAAAGAAGGTTTGTTAACTGAAATATGTTAAACTAATGATTTGAAGCATTTCGATATCGATTGCTAAATGTGTATATACAACAAAATCGACTTTATACCTAAATATAAGATTACGGAATTCTTCTACATGCACTGCCGTTATGCCGCCATGGCTATATGCCAACTTCAGATCGTTAAAGAAGGTTTATTAACATAAATATGTTAAACGAATGATTTGAAGCATCTCGATATCGATAGCTAAATGTGTATATACATGAAAATCGACTTTATACCTAAATATAAGATTACGGAATTCTTCTAAATGCACTGCCGTTATGCCGCCATGGCTATATGTCAACTTTAGATCGCTAAAGAAAGTTAATTAACTTAGATATGTTAAACTAATGATTTGAAGTATTTCGTTATCGATTGCTAAATGTTTATATACAAGAAAATTGACTTTATACCTAAGTATAAGACTACGGAATTCTTCCAAATGTACTGTCGTTACGCCGCTATGGTTTTATATCAACTTCAATACGTTAAAGAACGTTAATTAACTTAAATATGTTAACCTAATGCTTTGAAGCATTTCGATATCGATTGCTAAATGCGTATATACAACAAAATCGACTTTATACCTAAATATAAGATAACGGAATTCTTCTAAATGCACTGTCTTTATGCCGCCATGGCTTTATATCACCTTCATTACGTTCAGGAAGGTTAACTAACTTAAATATGTTAAACTAATGATTTGAAGATTTTCGATATCGATTGCTAAATGTGTAAGTACAACAAAATCGACTTTATACCTAAATATAAGATAACGGAATTCTTCTAAATGCACTGTCGTTATGCCGCCATGGCTTTATATCACCTTCATTACGTTCAGGAAGGTTAACTAACTTAAATATGTTAAACTAACGATTTGAAGATTTTCGATATCGATTGCTAAATGTGTAAGTACAACAAAATCGACTTTATACCTAAATATAAGATAACGGAATTCTTCTAAATGCACTGTCGTTATGCCGCCATGGCTTTATATCACCTTCATTACGTTCAGGAAGGTTAACTAACTTAAATATGTTAAACTAATGATTTGAAGATTTTCGATATCGATTGCTAAATGTGTAAGTACAACAAAATCGACTTTATACCTAAATATAAGATTACGAAACTCTTCTACCTGCACTGTCGTTATGCCGCCATGGCTTTATATCACCTTCATTACGTTAAAGAAGGTTAATTAACTTAAATATGTTAAACTAATGATTTGAAGCATTTCGATATCGATAGCTAAATGTGTGTATACAAGAAAATCGACTTTATACATAAATATAAGATAACGGAATTCTTCTAAATGCACTGCCGTTATGCCGCCATGGCTTTATGTCAACTTTAATACGTTAAAGAAGGTTAATTAACTTAAATATGTTAAACTAATGATTTGAAGCATTTCGGTATCGATTGCTAAATGTGTATATACAAGAAAGTCGACTTTATACCTTAGTATAAGCTAACGGAGTTTTTTTAAAAAGCTTTATTAACTTAAATATGTTAAACTAATGATTTAAAGCATTTCGATATCGATTGCTAAATGAGTATTTACAAGAAAATCGACTTTATACCTAAATATAAGATTACAGAATTCTTCCAAGTGCACTGCCGTTATACCGTTATGGCTTTATGTAGACTTCAGTAAGATAAAGAAGGTTAATTAACATAAATATGTTAAACTAATGACTTGAAGCATTTCGTTATCGATTGCTAAATATGTAAATACAAGAAAATCGACTTTATACCTAAATATAAAATTACGGAATTCTTGTAAATGCACTGCCGTTATGCCGCCATGGCTTTATATTAACTTCAATACATTAAAGAAGGTTAATTAACTTAAATGTGTTAAACTAATGATTTGAAGCATTTCGATATCGATTGCTATATGTATATATACAACAAAATCGATTTTATACCTAAATATAAGATAACGGAATTCTTCTAAATGCACTGCCGTTATGCCGCCATGGCTTTATGTCAACTTTAATACGTTAAAGAAGGTTAATTAACTTAAATATGTTAAACTAATGATTTGAAGCATTTCGGTATCGATTGCTAAATGTGTATATACAAGAAAGTCGACTTTATACCTTAGTATAAGCTAACGGAGTTTTTTTAAAAAGCTTTATTAACTTAAATATGTTAAACTAATGATTTAAAGCATTTCGATATCGATTGCTAAATGAGTATTTACAAGAAAATCGACTTTATACCTAAATATAAGATTACAGAATTCTTCCAAGTGCACTGCCGTTATACCGTTATGGCTTTATGTAGACTTCAGTAAGATAAAGAAGGTTAATTAACATAAATATGTTAAACTAATGACTTGAAGCATTTCGTTATCGATTGCTAAATATGTAAATACAAGAAAATCGACTTTATACCTAAATATAAAATTACGGAATTCTTGTAAATGCACTGCCGTTATGCCGCCATGGCTTTATATTAACTTCAATACATTAAAGAAGGTTAATTAACTTAAATATGTTAAACTAATGATTTGAAGCATTTCGCTATCGATTGCTATATGTATGTATACAAGAAAATCGACTTTATACCTAAATATAAGATAACGGAGTTCTTCTAAATGCTCTGCCGTTATGCCGTTAAGGCTTTATGTAGACTTCAGTAAGATAGAGAGGGTTAATTAACTTGAATATGTTAAACTAATGATTTGAAGCATTTCGACATCGATTGCTAAATGTGTACATACAAGAAAATTGACTTTATACCTAAATATAAGAATACGGAATTCTTCTAAATGCACTGCAGTTATACCGTTAAGGCTTTATGTAAATTTCAGTACGTTAAAGAAGGTTAATTTACTTAAATATGCTAAACTAATGATTTGAAGCATTTCGATATCGATTGTTAAATGTGTATGTACAAGAAAATCGATTTTATACCTAAGTAAAAGATTACATAATTCACCCAAATATATTCTGCCCTTATGCCGTTATGGCTTTATGTAAACTTCAGTAAGATAAAAAAGGTTAATTAACTTTAATATGTTAAACTAATGATTTGAAGCATTTCGATATCGATTGCTAAATCTGTATATACATGAAAATCGACTTTATCCTTAATTACACTGCAGTTATACCGTTAAGGCTTTACATAAATTTCAGTACGTTAAAGAAGTTTAATTTACTTAAATATGCTAAACTAATGATTTGAAGCATTTCGATATCGATTGCTAAATGTGTATGTACAAGAAAATCGATTTTATACCTAAGTAAAAGATTACAGAATTCACCCAAATATATACTGCCGTTATGCTGTTATGGCTTTATGTAAACTTCAGTAAGATAAAAAGGTTAATTAACTTAAATATGTAAAACTAATGATTTGAAGCATTTCGATATCGATTGCCAAATGTGTATATACAAGAAAATCGACTTTATACCTTAATATAAGATTACGGAATTCTTCTAAATGTACTGTCGTTATGCCGCCATGGCTTTGTATCACCTTCAATACGTTAAAGAAGGTTTATTAACTTAAATATGTTACACTAATAATTTGAAGCATTTCGATATCGATTGCTAAATGTGTATATACAAGAAAATCGAATTCATAGCTAAGATTACGTAGTTCTTCTTAATGCACTGCCGTTATGCCGCTAAGGCTTTTGTAGACTTCAGTAAGATAAAGAGCGTTAATTAACTTAAATACGAGGGCCGTCTGATAAATAACCGACCTCAACGTAAAGCTAGCGGTACCTCTGAAAAAAGTTTCTACTTCAAAGTGTGCATATCATAATTTCTACTCGCCAAAATTTCCGAAATTTATCTTGCGCAATTATCTGTTGACAGTCGTTTTTGTGAGTCTATTTCGGTGATTTCCCCAAAATGGAAAAGATTGAATATCGAGCTGTAATTAAATTTTTATTTTTGAATGGCAATACGCTTTCACAAATCAAAGATGAGTTGGACTCTGTGCACGGTGACTCTGCACCATCGTTTATCACCTTAAAATTTTGGGCAGATGAATTTAAACGTGGTCGCAGGAGCTTGGAAGATGATGAACGTCCTGGGCGTCCAAAAGCTGTAACCACTAACGATAACATCGCTAAAGTTCATCAATTGGTATTAGACGACCGCCGGATTAAAGTTAAGGAAATAGCTGAGATTATGAAGATGTCAAAAGAACGAGTTTGTCACATATTAAACCAAGATTTGGGCATGAGAAAGCTGTCCGCGCGTTGGGTGCCGCGGTTGCTTACGCTAGACCACAAACGTGCGCGCATGAACATTTCCAGCGCACTGTTGGCTCAGTTTAGAGGCAATACGACCAAGTTTTGGCGCCGATTGATAACTGTAGACGAAACTTGGATTCATCATTATACGCTCGAAACAAAAATCCAATCTAAGCAGTGGATTGAAAAGGGGGAACCGGCCCCAAAAAAACCTAAAGCTGTGTATTCGGCTGGGAAAGTGACGGCGAGTGTTTTTTGGGACAGCCATGGAATTATATTTATTGGCTATCTTGAAAAAGGAAAAACTATAACAGGAGCATACTACGCATCATTATTGGACAAGCTAAAGGAAGAAATTTCGAAAAATCATCCACATTTGCAAACAAAGAAAGTCTTGTTCCACCAAGACAACGCACCATCTCACACCTCAACAGTCGCCATGACGAAAGTCCACGAATTGCGGTTCGAACTGCTTGACCATCCACCTTATTCACCGGATCTAGAACCAAGCGACTTTTTTTGTTTCCTCAAATTAAAACTGCGCTCGGCGGCCAGGGATTTTCGTCAAATGAGGAGGCAATCTCTTTCGTGAACTCGTATTTTGCAGACAAAGACGCCAAGTACTATTTGGAAGGGTTGCAGAGATGGGAGCATCGCTGGAAGAAGTGTGTGGAGTTACAAGGAGACTATGTAGAAAAATAAAAAAAACATTGCGAAAAAGTCGCGTGCATGATGGTTACGTCGGTTATTTATCAGACAGCCCTCGTTTGTTAAACTAATGATTTGAAGCATTTCGATATCGATTGCTAAATGTGTATGTACAACAAAATCGACTTTATACCTAAATATAAGATTACGGAATTCTTCCAAATGCACTGCCGTTACGGCTTTATATCAACTTTAATACGTTAAAGAAGGTTAATTAACTTAAATATGTTAAACTAATGATTTGAAGCATTTCGATATCGATTGCAAAATGTGTATATACAAGAAAATCGATTTTATACCTAAATATAAGATTACGGAATTCTTCCAAATGCACTGCCGTTATGGCTTTATATCAACTTCAATACGTTAAAGAAGGTTAATTAACTTAAATATGTAAAACTAATGATTTGAAACATTTCGTTATCGATTACTAAATGTGTATATACAAGAAAACCGACTTTATACCTAAATATAAGACTACGGACTTCTTCTAAATGCACTGCCGTTATGCCGGCATGGCTTTATATCAACTTCAATAGCTTGGAAGATGATGAACGTCCTGGGCGTCCAAAAGCTGTAACCACTAATGATAACATCGCTAAAGTTCATCAATTGGTATTAGACGACCGCCGGATTAAAGTTAAGGAAATAGCTGAGATTATGAAGATGTCAAAAGAACGAGTTTGTCACATATTAAACCAAGATTTGGGCATGAGAAAGCTATGTATGTAAAACTAATGATTTGAAGCATTTCGTTATCGATTACTAAATGAGTATATACAAGAAAACCGACTTTATACCTAATATAAGACTACGGACTTCTTCTAAATGCACTGCCGTTATGCCGGCATGGCTTTATATCAACTTCAATACGTTAAAGAAGGTTAATTAACTTAAGTATGTTAAACTAATGATTTGAAGCATTTCGGTATCGATTGCTAAATATGTATATACAAGAAAATCGACATTATACCTTAGTATAAGCTAACGGAGTTCTTCTAAAAAGCTTTATTAACTTAAATATGTTAAACTAATGATTTAAAGCATTTCGATATCGATTGCAAAATGAGTATATACAAGAAAATCGACTTTATACCTAAATATAAGATTACGGAATTCTTCCAAGTGCACTGCCGTTATACCGTTATGGCTTTATGTAAACTTCAGTAAGATTAAGAAGGTTAATTAACTTAAATATGTTAAACTAATGATTTAAAGCATTTCGATATCGATTGCTATATGTATATATACAACAAAATCGACTTTATACCTAAATATAAGATAACGGAATTCTTCTAAATGCACTGCCGTTATGCCGCCATGGCTTTATGTCAACTTCAATACGTTAAAGAAGGTTAATTAACTTAAATATGTTAAACGAATGATTTCAAGCATTTCGGTATCGATTGCTAAATGTGTATATACAAGAAAATCGACTTTATACCTTAGTATAAGCTAACGGAGTTCTTCTAAAAAGCTTTATTAACTTAAATATGTTAAACTAATGATTTAAAGCATTTCGATATCGATTGCAAAATGAGTATATACAAGAAAATCGACTTTATACCTAAATATAAGATTACGGAATTCTTCCAAGTGCACTGCCGTTATACCGTTATGGCTTTATGTAAACTTCAGTAGGATTAAGAAGGTTAATTAACTTAAATATGTTAAACTAATGACTTGAAGCATTTCGTTATCGATTGCTAAAAGTGTATATACAAGAAAATCGACTTTATACCTAAATATAAAATTACGGAATTCTTCTAAGTGCACTGCCGTTATGCCGCCATAGCTTTATATTAACTTCAACACGTTAAAGAAGGTTAATTAACTTAAATATGTTAAACTAATGATTTGAAGCATTTCGATATCGATTGCTATATGTATATATACAAGAAAATCGAATTTATACCCAAACAAGATTACGGAATTCTTCCAAATGTGCTGTCGTTATGCCGCCATGGCTTTATATCAACTTCAATACGTTAAAGAAGGTTAATTAACTTAAATATGTTAAACTAATGACTTGAAGCATTTCGTTATCGATTGCTAAAAGTGTATATACAAGAAAATCGACTTTATACCTAAATATAAAATTACGGAATTCTTCTAAATGCACTGCCGTTATGCCGCCATAGCTTTATATTAACTTCAACACGTTAAAGAAGGTTTATGAACTTAAATATGTTAAACTAATGATTTGAAGCATTTCGATATCGATTGCTATATGTATATATACAAGAAAATCGAATTTATACCCAAACAAGATTACGGAATTCTTCCAAATGTGCTGTCGTTATGCCGCCATGGCTTTATATCAACTTCAATACGTTAAAGAAGGTTAATTTACTTAAATATGTTAAACTAATGATTTGAAGCATTTCGATATCGCTTGCTAAATGTGTACATACAAGAAAATCGTCTTATATAACGAATTCTTCTAAAAGGTGTTATTTATTTATATGAGCTTTGATAGAGCGATTAATTATATTAAAAAACTTTAATAATTAGAACGCATTTCAAAATCGATTGCTAATTAATCTTCAATACGTTAAAGAAGTTAATTTATTAAATATGTAAACTAATGATTTGAAGCATTTCGATATCATTGCTAATTTTCAAGAAAATACTTTATATAAAATGTACGGAATTCTTCTAAATGCCTGCGTTATCCGTTAAGGCTTTGGTACTTCATCGTTAAAGAAATTAACTTAATATTTAAACTAATGATTTGAAGCATTTCGATATCTTGCTAAATGGTAATACACGAAAATCTTCTTCAAAATAAGATTACGAATTCTTCAAATGCACTGCCGTTATGCCGTTAGGCTTTTTAGACTTCAGCCACAAAAAATGGTTAATTAACTTAAATGTATAAACTTGATTTGAAGCATTACGATATCGATTGCTAATGATGTATATACAACAAAATCGACTTTATACCTAAATATAAGCATACGGAATTCTTCTAAATGCACTGCGTTATCCGCTGGCTTTATGTAGACGTCATCGTTAAAGAAGTTATTAACTTAAATATGTTAAACTAATGATTGAAGCATTTCGTATCGATTGCTAAATGAGTAATACAAAAAACGACTTTATACCTAAATATAAGATTACGGAATTCTTCTACATGCACTGCGTTATACCGTTGGCTTTATACAGACTTCATCGTTTAGAAGGTAATTACTTAAATATGTTAAACTAATGATTGAAGCCATGTCGATACAAGAAAATCGCTTTATACCTAAATATAAGTCGAATCTTCTTCGGTTATGCATGGGCAGTTCTTGAAGGCTTTGGATTGCTTTCAAAATCGTGCTAAATTTTTTTTTACGTAGCATTAAACCAGAAATGACCTATCGTGAAGCATTTCGATATCGATTGCGAAAATATTAAATACAAGAAAATGATTTATACCTAAATAAGAATTACGGAATTCTTCAATGCTGCTCGTTATACCGTAAGGCTTTATGATAACTTCATCGTTAAAGAAGCTTATTGATCTTTAATATTTAAACTAATGTTTGAACATTTCGATATCTTGCTAAATGAGTACATACAGAAAATCCTTAACCTCAAATATAAATACATTCCTAAATATGTCAACTTCAGTTCGTTAAAGGAGGTTTATTAACTTAAATATGTTAAACCAGTTATCTGAAGCATTTCGATATCGATTGCGAAATATATATATATACCAGAAAATCGACTTTATACCTAAATATAAGATTACGGAATTCTTCCACATGTACTGCCGTTATGCCGCCATGGCTTTATATCGCCTTCAATACGTTAAAGAAGGTTAATTATTTTAAATATGTTAAACTAATGGTTTGAAACATTTCGATATCAATTGCTAAATGTGTATATACAAGAAAATCGACTTTATACCTAAATATAAGATTACATAATTCTTCTAAATGCTTTGCCGTTATGCCGTTAAGGCGTTTGTGGACTTCAGTAAGATAAAGAGGGTTAATTAACTTAAATATGTTAAACTAATGATTTGAAGCATTTCGATATCGCTTGCTAAATGTGTACATACAAGAAAGTCAAATTTATACCTAAATATAAGATAACGGAATTCTTCTAAATGCACTGCCGTTATGCCGTTAAGGCTTTATGTAGACTTCAGTAAGACAGAGAGGGTTAATTAACTTGAATATGTTAAACCAGTTATTTGAAGCATCTCGATATCGATTGCTAAATATGTAAATACAAGAAAATCGACTTTATACCTAAATATAAGAATACGGAATTCTTCTAAATGCACTGCAGTTATACCGTTAAGGCTTTATGAAGACGTCAGTGCGTTAAAGAAGGTGTATTAACTTAAATATGTTAAACTAATGACTTGAAGGATTACGTTATCGATTGCTAAATATGTAAATACAAGAAAATCGACTTTATACCTAAATATAAAATTACGGAATTCTTCTAAATGCACTGCCGTTATGCAGCCATGGCTTTATATTAACTTCAATACGTTAAAGAAGGTTAATTAACTTAAATATGTTAAACTAATGATTTGAAGCATTTCGATATCGATTGCTATATGTATATATACAAGAAAATCGACTTTATACCTAAATATAAGATAACGGAATTCTTCTAAATGCACTGTCGTTATGCCGTTCAGGCTTTATATAGACTTCAGTAAGATAGAGAGGGTTAATTAACTTAAATATGTGAAACTAATAATTGGAAGCATTTCAAAATCGATTGCTAAATAAATATAAATTTCGGTACGTTAAAGAAGTTTAATTTACTTAAATATGCAAAACTAATGATTTGAAGCATTTCGATATCGATTGCTAAATATGTAAATACAAGAAAATTGACTTTATACCTAAATATAAGAATACGGAATTCTTCTAAATGCACTGCAGTTATACCGTTAAGGCTTTTTGTTAACTTCAGTGCGTTAAAGAAGCTTTATTGACTTTAATATATTAAACTAATGATTTGAAGCATTTCGATATCTATTGCTAAATGAGTATATACACGAAAATCTTCTTTTTGTCTAAATATAAGATTACGTAATTCTTCTAAATGCACTGCCGTTATGCCGTTAAGGCTTTTGTAGACTTCAGCAAAATAAAGATGTTTAATTAACTTAAATGTAGTAAACTAATGATTTGAAGCATTACGATATCGATTGCTAAATGTGTATATACAACAAAATCGACTTTATACTTAAATATAAGATTACGGAATTCTTCTACATGCACTGCCGTTATGCCGCCATGGCTTTATGTTAACTTCAGTGCGTTAAAGAAGCTTTATTAACTTAAATATATTAAACTAATGATTTGAAGCATTTCGATATCGATTGCTAAATGAGTATATACAATAAAACCGACTTTATACCTAAATATAAGATTACGGAATTCTTCTACATGCACTGCAGTTATACCGTTAAGGCTTTATGAAGACTTCAGTGCGTTTAAGAAGGTATATTAACTTAAATATGTTAAACTAATGAATTGAAGCATGTCGATACAAGAAAATCGACTTTATACATAAATATAAGATAACGTAATTCTTCTAAATGCACTGCCGTTATACCGCCATGGCTTTATATCACCATCATTACGTTAAAGAAGGTTAATTATTTTAAATATGTTAAACTAATGATTTGAAGAATTTCGATATCGATTGCTAAATGTGTATGTACAAGAAAATCGATTTTATACCTAAATATAAGATACGTAATTCTTCTAAATGGACTGCCGTTATGCCGTTAAGGCTTTTGTAGACTTCAGTAAAATAAAGATGTTTAATTAATTCAAATATAGTAAACTAATGATTTGAAGCATTTCGATATCGATTGCTAAATGTGTATATACAACAGAATCGACTTTGCACTTAAATATAAGATTACGGAATTCTTCTAAATGCACTGCCGTTATGTCGCCATGGCTTTATGCCAACTTCGGTTCGTTAAAGAAGGTTTATTAACTTAAATATGTTAAAGTAATGATTTGAAGCATTTCGATATCGATTGCTAAATATGTATATACAAGAAAATCGACTTTATACCTAAATATAAGATAACTGAATTCTTCTAAATGCACTGCCGTTATGCCGTTGTGGCTTTATGTTAACTTCAGTTCGTTAAAGAAGGTTTATTAACTTAAATATGTTAAACTAATGATTTGAAGCATTTCGATATCGCTTGCTAAATGTGTATATACAAGAAAATCGACTTTATACCTTTGTATAAGCTAACGGAGTTCTTCTAAAAAGCTTTATTAACTTAAATATGTTAAACTAATGATTTAACGCATTTCGATATCGATTGCAAAATGAGTATATACAAGAAAATCGACTTTATACCTAAATATAAGATAACGGAGTTCTTCTAAATGCAGTGCAGTTATACCGTTAAGGCTTTATGTAGACTTCAGTGCGTTAAAGAAGGTTTATTAACTTAAATATGTTAAACCAGTTATCTGAAGCATTTCGATATCGATCGCGAAATATATATATACAAGAAAATCGACTTTATACCTAAATATTAGATTAGGGAATTCTTCCAAATGTACTGTCGTTAAGCCGCCATGGCTTTGTAACAACTTCAATACGTTAAAGAAGGTTAATTATTTTAAATATGTTAAACTTATGGTTTGAAGCATTTCGATATCGACTGCTTAATGCATATATACCAGAAAATCGACTTTATACCTAAATATGAGACTACGGAATTCTTCCAAATGCACTGTCGTTATGTCGCCATGGCTATGTGCCAACTTCAGATCGTTAAAGAAGGTTTATTAACTTAAATATGTTAAACTTATGAGATGAAGCATTTCGATATCGATTGCTAAATGTGTATATACAACAAAATCGACTTTTTACCTTAATAGAAGATTACGGAATTCTTCAAATGCACTGCCGTTATACCGTTAAGGCTTTATGTAAACTTCAGTAAGATAAAGAAGGTTAATTAACTTAAATATGTAAAACTAATGATTTGAAGCATTTCGTTATCGATTACTAAATGTGTATATACAAGAAAACCGACTTTATACCTAAATATAAGACTACGGACTTCTTCTAAATGCACTGCCGTTATGCCGGCATGGCTTTATATCAACTTCAATACGTTAAAGAAGGTTAATGAACTTAAGTATGTTAAACTAATGATTTGAAGCATTTCGATATCGCTTGCTAAATGTGTACATACAAAAAAATCAAATTTATACCTAAATATAAGATAACGGAATTCTTTTAAATCCACTGCCGTTATGCCGTTAAGGCTTTATGTAGACTTCAGTAAGACAGAGAGGGTTAATTAACTTGAATATCGATTTCGATATCGATTGCTAAGTATGTAAATACAAGAAAATTGACTTTATACCTAAATATAAGAATACGGAATTCTTCTAAATGCACTGCAGTTATACCGTTAAGGCTTTTTGTTAACTTCAGTGCGTTAAAGAAGCTTTATTGACTTTAATATATTAAACTAATGATTTGAAGCATTTCGATATCGATTGCTATATGAGTATATACACGAAAATCGACTTTATACCTAAATATAAGATTACGTAATTCTTCTAAATGCACTGCCGTTATGCCGTTAAGGCTTTTGTAGACTTTAGCAAAATAAAGATGTTTAATTAACTTAACTATAGTAAACTAATGATTTGAAGCATTGCGATATCGATTGCTAAATGTGTATATACAACAAAATCGACTTTATACTTAAATATAAGATTACGGAATTCTTCTACATGCACTGCCGTTATGCCGCCATGGCTTTATATTAACTTCAGTGCGTTAAAGAAGCTTTATTAACTTAAATATATTAAACTAATGATTTGAAGCATTTCGATATCGATTGCTAAATGAGTATATACAATAAAACCGACTTTATACCTAAATATAAGATTACGGAATTCTTCTACATGCACTGCAGTCATACCGTTAAGGCTTTATGAAGACTTCAGTGCGTTTAAGAAGGTATATTAACTTAAATATGTTAAACTAATGATTTGAAGCATGTCGATACAAGAAAATCGACTTTATAAATAAATATAAGATAACGTAATTCTTCTAAATGCACTGCCATTATACCGCCATGGCTTTATATCACCTGCATTACGTTAAAGAAGGTTAATTATTTTAAATATGTTAAACTAATGATTTGAAGAATTTCGATATCGATTGCTAAATGTGTATGTACAAGAAAATCGATCTTATATCTAATATAAGATTACGTAATTCTTCTAAATGCACTGCCGTTATGCCGTTAAGGCTTTTGTAGACTTCAGTAAAATAAAGATGTTTAATTAACTCAAATATAGTAAACTAATGATTTGAAGCATTTCGATATCGATTGCTAAATGTGTATATACAACAGAATCGACTTTGCACTTAAATATAAGATTACGGAATTCTTCTACATGCACTGCCGTTATGCCGCCGTGGCTTTATGTTAACTTCAGTGCGTTAAAGAAGCTTTATTAACTTAAATATATCAAACTAATGATTTGAAGCATTTCGATATCGGATGCTAAATTTGTATATACAGCAAAATCGACTTTATACTTAAATATAAGATTAAGGAATTCTTCTAAATGCACTGCAGTTATACCGTTAAGGCTTTATGTGAACTTCAGTAAGATAAAGAAGGTTAATTAACCTAAATATGCTAAACCAGTTATTTGAAGCATTTCGGTATCGATTGCTAAATTCGTATATACAACAAAATCGAATTTATACCTAAATATAAGATTACGGAATTCTTCTAAATGCACTTTCGTTAGGCCGCCATGACTTTATATCATCTTCATTACGTTAAAGAAGGTTAATTATTTTAAATATGTTAAACTAATGATTTGAAGAATTTCGATATCGATTGCTAAATGCGTACATACAACAAATTCGGCTTTATATCTAAATATAAGATTACGGAATACTTCGAAATACACTGCCGTTATGACGTTATGGCTTTATATAAATTTCAGTACGTTAAAGAAGTTTAATTTACTTAAATATGCTAAACTAATGATTTGAAGCATTTCGATATTGATTGCTAAATGTGCATGTACAAGAAAATCGATTTTATACCTAAATAAAAGATTACGGAATTCAGCCAAACATACTGCCGTTATGCCGTTATGGCTTTATGTAAACTTCAGTATGATAGAGGGGGCTAATTAACCTAAATATGCTAAACCATTTATATGAAGCATTTCGATATCGATTGCTTAATGTGTATATACAACAAAATCGACTTTATACCTAAACATAAGATTAAAGAAGGTTTATTAACGTAAATATGTTAAAGTAATGATTTGAAGCATTTCGATATCGATTGCTAAATATGTATATACAAGGAAATCGACTTTATACCTAAATATAAGATAACTGAATTCTTCTAAATGCACTGCCGTTACGCCGTTATGGCTTTATGTTAACTTCAGTTCGTTAAAGAAGGTTTATTAACTTAAATATGTTAAACTAATGATTTGAAGCATTTCGATATCGCTTGCTAAATGTGTATATACAAGAAAATCGACTTTATACCTTTGTATAAGCTAACGGAGTTCTTCTAAAAAGCTTTATTAACTGAAAAATGTTAAACTAATGATTTAACGCATTTCGATATCGATTGCAAAATGAGTATATACAAGAAAATCGACTTTATACCTAAATATAAGATAACGGAGTTCTTCTAAATGCAGTGCAGTTATACCGTTAAGGCTTTATGTAGACTTCAGTGCGTTAAAGAAGGTTTATTAACTTAAATATGTTAAACCAGTTATCTGAAGCATTTCGATATCGATTGCGAAATATATATATACAAAAAAATAGACTTTATACCTAAATATAAGATAAGGGAATTCTTCCAAATGTACTGTCGTTAAGCCGCCATGGCTTTGTAACAACTTCAATACGTTAAAGAAGGTTAATTATTTTAAATATGTTAAACTTATGAGATGAAGCATTTCGATATCGACTGCTTAATGCATATATACCAGAAAATCGACTTTATACCTAAATATGAGACTACGGAATTCTTCGAAATGTACTGTCGTTATGTCGCCATGGCTATATGCCAACTTCAGATCGTTAAAGAAGGTTTATTAACTTAAATATGTTAAACTTATGAGATGAAGCATTTCGATATCGATTGCTAAATGTGTATATACAACAAAATCGACTTTTTACCTTAATAGAAGATTACGGAATTCATCCAAATGCACTGCCGTTATACCGTTATGGCTTTATGTAAACTTCAGTAAGATAAAGAAGGTTAGTTAACTTAAATATGTAAAACTAATGATTTGAAGCATTTCGTTATCGATTACTGAATGTGTAAATACAAGAAAACCGACTTTATACCTAAATATAAGACTACGGACTTCTTCTAAATGCACTGCCGTTATGCCGGCATGGCTTTATATCAACTTCAATACGTTAAAGAAGGTTAATTAACTTAAGTATGTTAAACTAATGATTTGAAGCATTTCGATATCGCTTGCTAAATGTGTTCATACAAGAAAATCAAATTTATACCTAAATATAAGATAACGGAATTCTTCTAAATGCACTGCCGTTATGCCGTTAAGGCTTTATGTAGACTTCAGTAAGACAGAGAGGGTTAATTAACTTGAATATCGATTTCGATATCGATTGCTAAGTATGTAAATACAAGAAAATTGACTTTTTACCTAAACATAAGAATACGGAATTCTTCTAAATGCACTGCAGTTATACCGTTAAGGCTTTTTGTTAACTTCAGTGCGTTAAAGAAGCTTTATTGACTTTAATATATTAAACTAATGATTTGAAGCATTTCGATATCGATTGCTAAATGAGTATATACACGAAAATCGACTTTATACCTAAATATAAGATTACGGATTTCTTCTAAATGCACTGACGTTATGCCGTTAAGGCTTTTGTAGACTTCAGCAAAATAAAGATGTTTAATTAACTTTAATATAGTAAACTAATGATTTGAAGCATTACGATATCGATTGCTAAATGTGTATATACAACAAAATCGACTTTATACTTAAATATAAGATTACGGAATTCTTCTACATGCACTGCCGTTATGCCGCCATGGCTTTATGTTAACTTCAGTACGTTAAAGAAGCTTTATTAACTTAAATATATTAAACTAATGATTTGAAGCATTTCGATATCGATTGCTAAATGAGTATATACAATAAAACCGACTTTATACCTAAATATAAGATTGCGGAATTCTTCTGCATGCACTGCAGTTATACCGTTAAGGCTTTATGAAGACTTCAGTGCGTTTAAGAAGGTATATTAACTTAAATATGTTAAACTAATGATTTGAAGCATGTCGATACAAGAAAATCGACTTTATACATAAATATAAGATAACGTAATTCTTCTAAATGCACTGCCGTTATACCGCCATGGCTTTATATCACCTTCATTACGTTAAAGAAGGTTAATTATTTTAAATATGTTAAACTAATGATTTGAAGAATTTCGATATCGATCGCTAAATGCGTATGTACAAGAAAATCGATTTTATATCTAAATATAAGACTACGTAATTCTTCTAAATGCACTGCCGTTATGCCGTTAAGGCTTTTGCAGACTTCAGTAAAATAAAGATGTTTTATTAACTCAAATATAGTAAACTAGTGATTTGAAGCATTTCGATATCGATTGCTAAATGTGTATATACAACAGAATCGACTTTGCACTTAAATATAACATTACGGAATTCTTCTACATGCACTGCCGTTATGCCGCCGTGGCTTTATGTTAACTTCAGTGCGTTAAAGAAGCTTTATTAACTTAAATATATCAAACTAATGATTTGAAGCATTTCGATATCGGATGCTAAATTTGTATAAACAGCAAAATCGACTTTATACTTAAATATAAGATTAAGGAATTCTTCTAAATGCACTGCAGTTATACCGTTAAGGCTTTATGTGAACTTCAGTAAGATAAAGATGGTTAATTAACCTAAATATGCTAAACCAGTTATTTGAAGCATTTCGGTATCGATTGCTAAATGCGTATATACAACAAAATCGAATTTATACCTAAATATAAGATTACGGAATTCTTCTAAATGCACTGTCGTTAGGCCGCCATGACTTTATATCATCTTCATTACGTTAAGGAAGGTTAATTATTTTAAATATGTTAAACTAATGATTTGAAGAATTTCGATATCGATTGCTAAATGCGTATATACAACAAATTCGGCTTTATATCTAAATATAAGATTACGGAATACTTCGAAATACACTGCCGTTATGCCGTTATGGCTTTGTATAAATTTCAGTACGTTAAAGAAGTTTAATTTACTTAAATATGCTAAACTAATGATTTGAAGCATTTCGATATTGATTGCTAAATGTGTATGTACAAGAAAATAGATTTTATACCTAAATAAAAGATTACGGAATTCAGCCAAACATACTGCCGTTATGGCTTTATATAAACTTCAGTAAGATAGAGGGGGCTAATTAACCTAAATATGCTAAACCAGTTATATGAAGCATTTCGATATCGATTGCTTAATGTGTATATACAACAAAATCGACTTTATACCTAAATATAAGATTACGGAATTCTTCTAAATGCACTGCCGTTATGTCGCCATGGCTTTATGCCAACTTCCGTTCGTTAAAGAAGGTTTATTAACGTAAATATGTTAAACTAATGATTTGAAGCATTTCGATATCGCTTGCTAAATGTGTATATACAAGAAAATCGACTTTATACCTAAATATAAAATTACGGAATTCTTCTAAATGCACTGCCGTTATGCCGCCATGGCTTTATATTAACTTCAACACGTTACAGAAGGTTAGTTAACTTAAATATGTTAAACTAATGATTTGAAGCATTTCGATATCGATTGCTATATGTATATATACAAGAAAATCGACTTTATACCTAAATATAAGATAACGGAATTCTTCTAAATGCACTGTCGTTATGCCGTTAAGGCTTTATGTAGACTTCAGTAAGATAGAGAGGGTTAATTAACTTAAATATGTTAAACTAATAATTGGAAGCATTTCAAAATCGATTGCTAAATAAATATAAATTTCAGTGCGTTAAAGAAGTTTAATTTACTTAAATATGCTAAACTAATGATTTGAAGCATTTCGATATCGATTGCTAAACGTGTATGTACAAGAAAATCGATTTTATACCTAAGTAAAAGATTACATAATTCACCCAAATATATACTGCCGTTATGCCGTTATGGCTTTTGTAGACTTCAGTGAGATAAAGGGGATTAATTAACTTAAATATGTTAAACTAATGATTTGAAGCATTTCGATATCGATTGCTGAATTTGTATATACAAGAAAATCGACTTTATACCTAAATATAAGACCACGGAATTCTTCCAAATGTACTAACGTTATGCCGCCGTGGCTTTGTATCAACTTCAATACGTTAAAGAAGGTTCATTAACTTAAATATGTTAAACTAATGATTTGAAGCATTTCGATATCGCCTGCTAAATGTGTATATAAAAGAAAATCGAATTTATACCCAAACAAGATTACGGAATTCTTCCAAATGTGCTGTCGTTATGCCGCCATGGCTTTATATCAACTTCAATACGTTAAAGAAGGTTAATTAACTTAAATATGTTAAACTAATGATTTTAAGCATTTCGATATCGATTGCTAAATTCGTATATACAACAAAATCAACTTTATACCTAAATATAAGATTAGGGAATTCTTCTAAATGCACTGTCGTTATGCCGCCCTGGCTTTATATCACCTTCATTACGTTAAAGAAGGTTAATTAACCTAAATATGTTAAACTAATGATTTGAAGATTTTCGATATCGATTGCTAAATGTGTAAATATAAGAAAATCGACTATATACCTAAATATAAGATTACGAAATTCTTCTACATGCACTGTCGTTATGCAGCCATGGCTTTATATCACCTTCATTGCGTTAAAGAAGGTTAATTAACTTAAATATGTTAAACTAATGATTTGAAGCATTTCGATATCGATTGCTAAATGTGTATGTACAACAAAATCGTCTTTATACCTAAATATGTCAACTTCAGTTCGCTAAAGGAGGTTTATTAACTTAAATATGTTAAACCAGTTATCTGAAGCATTTCGATATCGATTGCGAAATATATATATACAAGAAAATCGACTTTATACCTAAATATAGGATTACGGAATTCTTCCACATGTACTGCCATTATGCCGCCATGGCTTTATATCACCTTCAATACGTTAAAAAAGGTTAATTATTTTAAATATGTTAAACTAATGGTTTGAAGCATTTCAAAATCGATTGCTAAATGTGTAAATAAAAGAAAATCGACTTTATACCTAAAAATAAAATTATAACTTTACGGAATTATTCTAAACGCACTGCCGTTATGCCGCCATGGCTTTATATTAACTTCGATACGTTAAAGAAGGTTAATTAACTTAAATATGTTAAACTAATGATTTGAAGCATTTCGATATCGATTGCTAAATGTGTATATACAAGAAAATCGACTTTATACCTAAATATAAGATTACGTAATTCTTCTAAATGCTTTGCCGTTATGCCGTTAAGGCGTTTGTGGACTTCAGTAAGATAAAGAGGGTTAATTAACTTAAATATGTTAAACTAATGATTTAAAGCATTTCGATATCGCTTGCTAAATGTGTACATACAAAAAATCAAATTTATCCTAAATATAAGATAACGGAGTTCTTCTAAATGCACTGCCGTTATGCCGTTAAGGCTTTATGTAGACTTCTGTAAGACAGAGAGGGTTAATTAACTTGAATATGTTAAACCAGTTATTTGAAGCATTTCGATATCGATTGCTAAATATGTAAATACAAGAAAATCGACTTTATACCTAAACATAAGAATACGGAATTCTTCTAAATGCACTGCAGTTATACCGTTAAGGCTTTATGAAGACGTCAGTGCGTTAAAGAAGGTTTAAATTTAAATTAAATATGTTAAACTAATGACTTGAAGCTTTTTGTTATCGATTGCTAAAATGTAAATACAAGAAAATCGACTTTATACCTAAATATAAAATTACGGAATTCTTCTAAATGCACTGCCGTTATGCCGCCTGGCTTTATATTAACTTCAAACGTTAAAGAAGGTTAATTAACTTAAATATGTTAAACTAAAGATTTGAAGCATTTCGATATCGATTGCTATATGTATATATACAAGAAAATCGACTTTATACCTAAATATAAGATAACGGAATTCTTCTAAATGCACTGTCGTTATGCCTTAAGGCTTTATGTAGACTTCAGTAAGATAGAGAGGGTTAATTAACTTAAATATGTTAAACTAATAATTGGAAGCATTTCAAAATCGATTGCTAAATAAATATAAAAATTTTGGGGCGTTAAAGAAGTTTAATTTACTTAAATATGCTAAACTAATGATTTGAAGCATTTCGATATCGATTGCCCAAAGGGGTATGTACAAGAAAATCGATTTTATACCCAAATAAAAGATTTCAAAATTTTTCCCCCAAATTACTCCCTTATGCCGATGGCTTTTTAATTTAATAGTTTAAAAAAGGGGGTTTAAATTAAATTTTAAAAATGTTAAACTAATGGTTTGAAGCATTTCGATATCGATTGCTTAATTTGTAAATAAAAGAAAATCGACTTTATACCTTAAAAAAAAAACCACGGAATTTTCCAAATGACTCGTTATCCGGTTGGCTTTTTAACTTCAATAAGTTTAAAAAGGTTTATTAACTTAAAAATGTTAAACTAATGATTTAAAACATTTCGATATCGTGCTAAATGGTATATAAAAGAAAATCGTTTTTTACCCAAAAAGATTACGGAATTCTTCCAAATGGCCCGCCCTTATGCCGCCATGGCTTTTTATCCCAAATTCAATCGTTAAAGGGGGTTTAAATTTAAATTAAATATGTTAAACTTAAAGAATTTTTGCATTTCGATATCGATTTCTAAAACGTATATACAACAAAAACCTTTTTACCTTAAAAATAAATTAGGGGAAATTTTTCCAAATCACTGCCCTTATCCGTTTTGGGTTTATTAAAAATTTATTTTTAAAGAAGGTTAATTAACCTTTAAAAATGTTAAAAATAATGATTTGAAGATTTTTGTTTTTGATTGCTTAAAAGTTAAATAAAGAAAACCCACTTTATACCTAAATATAAAATTTCGGAAAAACTTCTAAATGCACTGCCCTTATGCGCCATGGCTTTATATCAACCCTTTAATTCGTTAAAGAAGGTTAATTAACTTAAATATGTTAAACTAATGATTTGAAGCATTTCGATATCGTTGCTAAATGTGTAATTTCAAAAAAAAAATCCGTTCTTTAAAAACCCTTTTAAATTTTTGTAAAATTCAGTTGTAAAGGAAAGGGTTTTTTTTAAATTTAAAAATGTTTAAAACCCGTTATTTGAAGCATTTCGATTTCGATTGCAAATTTATATACAAAAAATCGAATTTATACCTAAATATAAGGGTTACGGAATTCTTCCAAATGACTGCCTTATGCCGCCATGGCTTTATATCACCTTCAATTTCGTTAAAAAAGGTTAAATTTTTTTAAATATGTTAAACTAATGGTTTGAAGCATTTCAAAAACGATTGCTAAATGGTAAATAAAAAAAATTTGGCTTTATACCCAAAAAAAAATTTTAAATTTTCGGAATTTTCAAAACCCCTGCCGGTTTTGCCGATGGCTTTATATTAAATTTTGTAGGGTTTAAAAAAGGTTAATTAACTTAAATATGTTAAACTAATGATTTGAAGATTTTTGATATCGATTGCTAAATGTGTAAATACAAGAAAATCGACTTTATACCTTTTAAATTTTAAATTACGGAATTTTTCTAAATGCCTTTTCCGTTTCCGTTAAGGCTTTTGTGGGCTTCAGTAAGTAAAAAATTTTTTTTTAAATTAAAAAAGTTAAACTAATGATTTAAAAACATTTTGATATCGTTGCTTAAAAGGTTTTAAAACAAAAAATCAAAAATTTTCCTAAATATAAGTAACGGAATTCTTCTAAATGCACTGCCGTTATGCCGAAGGCTTTATGAACTTCTTGTTAAAAGAAGGGGTTTTTTTTAAATTAAAAATGTTAAACCAATTATTTTAAGCATTTGGGTATCGATTGCAAATATTAAATTTTCAAGAAAATCGACTTTATACCTAAAATAAGAATTTCGGAATTCTTCCAAATGCACTGCCGTTATACCGTTAAGGCTTTATGAAACTTTAGTGGTTTAAAAAGGTTTAAATTTAAATTAAATATGTTTAAAATAATGATTTTAAGCTTTTTGTTATCGATTGCTAAATTGTAAATACAAAAAATTTGGCTTTATACCTAAATATAAAATTACGGAATTCTTCTAAATGCACTGCCGTTATGCCGCCATGGCTTTGTATCAACTTCAATACGTTAAAGAAGGTTAGTTATTTTAAATATGTTAAACTTATGGTTTGAAGCATTTCGATATCGACTGCTAAATGTGTAAATACAAGAAAATTGACTTTGTACCTAAATATAAAATTATAACATTACGGAATTCTTCTAAATGCACTGCCGTTATACCGTTAAGGCTTTATGTAGACTTCAGTAATCTAAAAAATGTTTATTAACTTAGTAT